>OX465299.1:171584471-171736971 GCA_949987735.1 Leucophora obtusa
CATTTCCTCTCATCTCTCCTTGATTATTATGATGACCACCTCTGCCTCTATGATTTCGGCCTTGTCCATGACCATTTCCCGCACGTTGATCACTTTCAATTTCAAATGTTTCAATTAAATCTCCAGAATTTTGTTTTCGTTGTCTATGACGATGTGCTGCGGTTGCAGTTAATAGTGTTATCATAAAAAACACAATTAACGACTTCATGTATCCCATGATGTACTTTGCGTTTTGTTTATTTTTTCAGCCGATGTTTGTAACACGCCAAAATATTATTAACTTTGTTAGCACTAGCACTGTTTAAATGATACTAGAAATATTTTAGATTGTATAATTATTCTTATAATTTTTTTTTTTATACATATATTTTTCTGAGATGCTTAATAATTCTATTTTAAAATGAGTATTATAGAATAATAATTTAAATTTGAGTTTTTATGCGATAACGGAATTATTTGTAGATTAAAAATATTAGGGGTAGTTTTTAGATTTTGGACTAGTGTAGGCTGGGTATAGTCTTAAATTCTGGATTTGTCTAGGAACCTACATATCGATGTTACAAAAGAATATTATTTTTATTGGCTTTCTGAAAAACAGGATACAGTCGGGATTCGATTATAACCGAACGGTATTTTCTCACATTAGCTTTAAAATGAAGTGAAATTTTTTTCGCTAAATATCGCGCCTTTTTAAGGATATCTAAGTAAAAATAACTAAGTAAAAATTTTTGAATTTAAGATAAAAACAAAAACTAAAATCTACATTATAACCTACAAATAACCCCATAAAGACAATCTGATGATAGTGCTTGGTAGCACTTGAAAATGCATTAATTGTCAACAATTGGTTCTAGAAAAGTTTTTTCATAATTTTTTTTTTCTCTATTTGTTGTAAAATAAATTATGAATACTATTTGGAATTTGTCATATAGAAATTTTAATTGAAAATTGTGTACTTAATAAATATATCTTAGTTCTGACTATAAAATTAGATATCATAGTTGGTTGCACATTAGATCCATCATATTTTTTTTTTCGAAATCTAGTAGTATAGAAAAAGTTTTCTCATATATGAAAATATAAAAGACAAAACACATTTGTTTACAGCTAATATTATTAAAGTACATTTTAAATTGTTTACGTTTTTATTGGTATTATTAATTAAATTAAAAATATATATTATTTAATTCAAAAAAGCCCAATTGTTAATTTTGTGTCTACTTTCATGAGATGAGAGAAGAAAGAGCTTCGAAATATTTCAAAAACTAACAACAACAAATATAATAAAGTTGATAAATTTTTATTTTCGAATTCATTATCAATTAATCACATTGAATATTCTGCTGACATTGAACTGCCACACCTACTCATAGAACATAAAATTAAAATAGAGCATTTTAACAAGCAGACTAAGCAAAATTTCCTACTAAGTATAAATCATTTAAAGGTATCCTCAAAATCCTCAAAACAAATATGTTTACAAACATTATTTGAAAATATAAAAAGTTTATTAATAAATTCTTATTTCACGCTTTATAAATATTACACACAAAAAAATATTAGCTTATTAAAGATTTGTTTAAAATAAATTTGTTTTTAAATAAATATTTAATTGAATCAGTTAAATCTTTGAATTCTTTAATTGATTCAAGTAATATGAATGAGGGGAATGTTTATTTGATCTCTTATTTTGTTAAACGAATGTTCTTTAGTTTGACTCTAGATCATAAATTAATATCACTTTCTGTATAAATTATTTTCAAATTAAAGATGATACAATTTTTACAAGAATAAAAATTTTTTCACACAATTTTTAGTAATTGATAGTATCATTTGCGTGGTAGGTGCAAAAACAGAGAAAATATCTGGAACAATTTCATAATTAAACCTGGTTTTTACTTTTATGTGTGCACCATACCTTTCATCATTTAAAAGCCAACCTTATTATGTACGTTCCTTTTATATTAAATTCCCTTACTTATAATTTCTCAACTCCGTCAAAATTATGTTATTTCAAGATATAAATTAAAGCTTTTATTAATAATGTACCACCAGCTTTCTAAGATATACAATATTTTTCTTGGTAATATTTTCTTTTAACAAATATAAGTTAATAATAATTTTCTTCTATTATTTATTTAGGTTAAGCTTATTTTAACATAAATTTTCCAAAATATTAGGTGAAACATAAAAGTCTTTTTTGGCTACATATGAATGCCATCTTTAAAATTTATAACCATTTATATAATTTTTTGTTAAAACAAAAAGAAAACGAAAAAAAGTACTAAATATACTCATAAGTATGCAACACGTAAAAGTAGCATAATAAATGTCAGTAATTTACGTTAATAATTTTGACATTTCTATTGTCATTTTTTTTTCATACTGTTTTTCTTCTTACACTCTGCTATATGGTAGTGGAATACTAACAGAGTTCATTTTTATGGGGCACATGTAAACGACCAAAACCACCAATGGAAAAAAGGCGCATAGATGTAGAAAAAAAAATACATTTAAATAGCATAATTTTGCTACAAGTCTATTTGTTCCCTTATTATTTTTTCTTGCTGTTAACAATAAGTACTTAAGTACAGTAAGCAAAGTTTGTTTAGGGGAAGACAAAAAATGTAAGAACAATTGAAAAATAAAATTTTTAATAAAAGTTATTTTTTTAAAAGAAGGCACATTTTTAATAAAATGTACTTTTTTAATAAAATGTACTTTTTTAATAAAAGGTACTTTTTTAATAAAAGGTACTTTTTTAGTAAAAGGTACTTTTTTAGTAAAAGGTACTTTTTTAATAAAAGGTACTTTTTTAATAAAAGGTACTTTTTTAGTAAAAGGTAATTTTTTAATAAAAGGTACTTTTTTAATAATAGGTACTTTTTTAATAAAAGCTACTTTTTTTAATAAAACCCGGTGAAAAATGTTCATATACGCTCAAACATGTTCATATATGGTTTATGTATGGACACATATGAACCAATATGGATTTTTTATGAACATATATGGATTTTATATGAACATATATGGAAGTATATGTGATTCCATATATGGAAAAAATTTCATATACAGACATATATGGAAGCATCTGTTATTTCATATATGGAAATGGCACTCATATATGGACAAATATGAAAATATATGTTATTCAATTTATGCAAAAGGGACTTGTATATGAACATATTTCGAAGAATACATTTTTCCATATATGTAAAAGGAACTCATATTTGGATAAATATGGAATGATATTTAATGTAATGAATAAAAAAAGGAATATATGTAGCGCCTAATTTGAATATCATATATAAATTTATATCTATCGTACAACCTTATAATAAAGGACAGCAACGTTCGCATGTATTCGCATATATTTAATAGATGTATTTGTTCATATATGTCCATATATGAACATATACTTAGGTGTTACCTCATTTTTTGAATTTCTTCATATATGTGTAAACCATATATGAACATATACGAACATTTTTCACCGGGAAGGTACTTTTTTAATAAAAGGTACTTTTTTAATAAAAGGTACTTTTTTAATAAAAGGTACTTTTTTAATAAAAGGTACTTTTTTAATAAAAGGTACTTTTTTAATAAAAGGTACTTTTTTAGTAAAAGGTACTTTTTTAGTAAAAGGTACTTTTTTAGTAAAAGGTACTTTTTTAGTAAAAGGTACTTTTTTAGTAAAAGGTACTTTTTTAATACAAGGTACTTTTTTAATAAAAGCTACTTTTTTAATAAAAGCTACTTTTTTAATAAAAGGTACTTTTTTAATAAAAGGTACTTTTTTAATACAAGGTACTTTTTTAATAAAAGCTACGTTTTTAATAAAAGCTACTTTTTTAATAAAAGGTACTTTTTTAGTAAAAGGTACTTTTTTAGTAAAAGGTACTTTTTTAATAAAAGGTACTTTTTTAATAATAGGTACTTTTTTAATAAAAGGTACTTTTTTAATAATAGGTACTTTTTTAATAAAAGGTACTTTTTCAATAAAAGGTACTTTTTTAATAAAAGGTACTTTTTTAATAAAAGGTACTTTTTTAATAAAATGTACTTTTTTAATAAAATGTACTTTTTTAATAAAAGGGACTTTTTTAATAAAAGGTACTTTTTTAGTAAAAGGTACTTTTTTAATAAAAGGTACTTTTTTAATAAAAGGTACTTTTTTAATAAAAGGTACTTTTTTAATAAAAGGTACTTTTTTAATAAAAGGTACTTTTTTAATAAAAGGTACTTTTTTAATACAAGGTACTTTTTTAATAAAAGGTACTTTTTTAATAAAAGGTACTTTTTTAATAAAAGGTACTTTTTTAATAAAAGGTACTTTTTTAATACAAGGTACTTTTTTAATAAAAGCTACGTTTTTAATAAAAGCTACTTTTTTAATAAAAGCTACTTTTTTAATAAAAGGCACTTTTTTAATAAAAAGCACTTTTTTAATAAAAGGCACTTTTTTAATAAAAGAGGTACTTTTTTATTAAAAGGTACTTTTTGAATAAAAGGTACAGTTTCAAAAAGCCTAAAAATGGCGAAAAACCGGAAATCCGCGATAGCTATTTTGTGCTTCTCTAGCAAACTGTCGTGCCGTTCGCAACGTACCAATTCGTAACTAGAATATCCTAGCCTAAGAGACAGCCAGAGCTTTGAAGAATTTATTCTTTAATTCAGCTTTTGATTTCTGAATTAAAAATACAATGAATTAATTCACAAAATACTATATTATATATTGAATCGAATTAATTCATATTTGTTTTCCTTCGATTTCTTTTGTTACAAATTAATTCAATTGCTATAATAGTTCTTTTTATTAAATCAAATGAATTAATTCACTGGTTAATGCGTTAAATTTTATAAATCGAATAGATAAAAAGTGATTTAATTCCTTACTGAATTAATTCACCACTGAATTCGTTCAATTTCATTTTCGTTCAGTCAATTGAAAAAACAAATGCGAAAATATAGCGAAATACAATAAAAATACTCAAATATTTTAAATTATAAAAACGCTCCTAAAAAGCTAAATCCCGATCTCTTCAGTATGAGAACAGATTGTTGCTGTTACTTATTTCAGAGCTTTGAAGAATCAATTCGTTTTTGTGTGAATTCATTACCAAACGAATTCAATTTTCTTTAGAATTGAATGAATTCCTTTTCTTAAGTAATTTACTGAATTCGTTCAACTGAACCAGTTCCAAATAACTGATTTCTTAGTTACACTAATTAACATTATTTTCAACTAACAATTTAGTTATCTTCAATTAATTTTTTTAATTGAGCCTCAGTAAGGGGTATTTCACCTGAGACTCAGTTGAAAATTTAGTAGCCAGTAACTGAGAAATTTTTTCGGTGTTTAGTTCTTTTTATTAAATCAAGTGAGTTAATTCTTTACTGAATTAATTCACCACTGAATTCGTTCAATTTAATTTTTGTTCAGTGAATTGAAAAACAAAAAATTACGTTCACTGAATTCAAAAGCTGTTTTCTGCCGTTCAGTACACAGTGGAGAGTTTTCAAAATATTTTGGAAATAATTTAAAACCTTCATAAAATGTTGCTAAATATTAGTAGACTAAAAATAGTAAAAATAAACTGTTATATCTCTAAAATTTTTAATATTTTTAAGCTAAATTTAGTTGAATGCAAACAAAAGTCTATCCTGTTAAATTAACAGAAATATTAACAGAAAATTAACAGAAATTTTGCAAATAGCAAATAAAAAATTTCAAACTGCTGTTTTCAAAAGGCTTGATTTTTATTTGCATTTAAAGAAAAAAGAAAATCAGAGAAAAAACTTCGAAAATTTTAAATTTTTTCGCGATTTTTTAAACTACAAATTATTTTGCAAAATATTTTGCTGCTTTAACAGGTTAATTTGTCATTTAACAAAAATTTAACTCAAATATAACTAAAATTCTGTATATAACAGTTTTATTTTTGCTGTTCCTATCTTACTAATATATAGCAAAAATAATCCGCTAATTTAGCAGTTTTTTTTTCTAAAGCATCATTTTGAACTAATTTTTAGTAGTTGGTTTGGGTAATTTTTTTACAGACTTTTTTCTATTTGTGTACATGAAGTAACACCATCGTCAAAACGATTTCGTCCGAAAATAATCATCCTATGAACTTCGATAACTGAAGTGTTCCTTTTTCAATTTCACTCACTGTAACTTTTTGTTTGAATAAGCCAAAAATTTATAAATGTCTCACTTTAAATGACATCACTTTGCAAAAAAGAAAAATAAAAAATTTCGTTAAAAGTAAGCGAGAACATAAAAAAAATTTACAAATGATGAAAAAAAAAAGAAATAATTGTAAAAACCTTTTAAGGAGCATAATTTTTCCAAAGGGTGGTTTTTAATATGTGGTTGGCAAAAGAAGAAAAATTCATATACGAGTTTTTTTTTTTCCAACAAAGAAAATTATACATTAAATTAATGTTTTCATATAACAATTGACAGCTGGTGTCAAAATTTGTTAGGTTTTCACCAGCAGAAACATAAAAACAATGAATTTATGAAAAAATTGTATTTTAAATATTGGAAATTATTGAATTCTTTTTATTACTAAAAACATGGTTCGGGTAAAAGCAGTTGCTTTAAAATTTGGGTATTTTTAATTTCTATTAATTTTTCTTATCATCAAGACGTGTTTAAATTTTTATTCCTAACCAAGTTTTAGTTAGGATGCGTACCGTTCATATGCCACTTGTTTTGAGTACTTAAATATCATGCGAAGGTTTTTGAATATAATTTTCAACCGTTCACAGGTCACTTCCTGCCGCTTTCCTTGAGTATCCTGGCATATCCTGCGAAAGTATTGGAACGTAATTTTCTTCTAGAGAGCGTATTATAATACCCGCCATGAGTATCAAGAGAAATATCCTGCGAAGTTTCTTGGATGTGATTTTTATCTCGAAAGCGTGCAGTTCCTAAGTCAACTCTCCCTAGTAACTGGAAGCCCCGTAAACACCCTAAAAATTCACAATAGCCAATTTCATGCCGATATTTACGCA
The DNA here is from genome assembly GCA_949987735.1 of Leucophora obtusa. Lineage (NCBI taxonomy): Eukaryota > Metazoa > Arthropoda > Insecta > Diptera > Anthomyiidae > Leucophora > Leucophora obtusa. Next base: position 171,591,495 of record OX465299.1, read on the forward strand.
AGGTACTAATGAAAAAAAATATCTGATCTAAGAGTCAACATACTGCCTGGAATTCTGATCCATTACAATATCGAAGATATTGATATTTGAACTTTTGAAACCCGTTTTTAGTTTAGTAGTTTTTACAATTTTACAATAACTTTTATGTCTGTTTGTTTTAACTACATTTGTAGTTATTTGTACAGTTTTAAACATGTATCTTGTTTAAACTGTATTGTCAATTGTTTTTACTATATTTCTCAGTTGATTTTTAACAATTAAAAATAACTACATATTGCAGTTGATTTAAAAGCAAATGTAATTTAAATGCAAATTTAATTTAAATGCAAATTTAATTTATCTACAAATGCAGTTATTTTAACTGTCATTTGCAGTACTTACTGCTGATTTTAACAACTGTATCCTTTTTTTCCTGATTTTCTTAAGATTTCCCTTATCTTTAAATTATTTTACTTCTTTACAAATTTCTATTACAGGTATTTTCTACAAATTGTTTTCCTTTCAAATTCTTAATTTCTTATTAATATTTCAATATTTGTTGATTGCTTATCATTTTATGCAGTTATCGTAATACAACAGCAACAACAAAAAGTAATTGTTAAGAAAACTTTTCCATTATGAAAATTAATAAACAAAATGATGAAAATGAAAAACAATACAATAATAAATAGCAACAAACAATGGAGAAAAATATTCATTTCAACAACTTTTATTTAACAGCAAAATGGAAATTGAAGTGAAGAGTTTGTTCATAAGTTAAACAAAACAATAATACAGAATACAAATCTCTATAGACTATTACAACAAAATAATATCATACTTATAGATTTATTTCTTATAACTTCAAACAAAATCTGTTGGCAAAAGATTCTAAGAAAAGTCATACTGGCAGGCAGACATTCAGTCAAAACCAGCAAGAAAGAAACTAGTCAGAGTGATAAATTCGGTTAAGCCGAATCTATATGTACCCTACACAATTTGCGTACAAAATATCATTTCACTTTGCAAAAAAACAAAAGTTTAGAGAACTAATTCGTAATTGGGACATATTCTCACAGGTATAAAAAAAGAGGTTCTAGATCAGGTATGTATTTGTGGTAGGTATAAACATCAGCTTTTAGTTTAGGTTTTAATTCTATAAAAACTCGTTCTCTGATATTAGAATGGTTTATACTGACTATTTATTAGATCAGATATTCTAGTTTCCGAATTGGCGCGTGGCGCAAATAACCTCTCGACAGTTTTCGAGATTAGGACGATCGAGCAAATCTCGGGTTTTTTCGGGTTTATGGGAGAATTGATACTCTACATGACAAACATTTGGCTTTTTAGCAGGGTCCAGCGTCCAGTTATCAGTTTATCATTTCGGCCTTGTGTTCTTTTTTTTCGAATTCTTGCGATGCATTCAATTATTTTATCGATAAAAATTAACAAACCACTAAAGACCAATAAAATTTTCGTAAATTTTGGTACTATTATTTTGAAAAATCGCTCTTTTTTCATGTTTATTGTGTGTTTAGGACTCATTAAGCCTATAATATTGTTACGAATTTGGAAGTAAATATCCCGAGAAACAGGATTTACGTAACAACGTAACACTACACTTAATTACATACCTCAGCATATGCTAAGGTTAAATGCCGTAAATAATGTTAAGTAATTGGGCTCTGTTATGAATAACATAAGAGTTATAATTATAGAAGTACTTGAATTTTCTATATGCATACTAAATCAAACTAAAAAGAGCATAAATAAAGAAGAGCATGAGCTCAATCGAACAAAGTGTGAGAGTTATTTTATTTGGTAAGAGCACCAGCTCGGTTTTTCTAAAGGAAATAAATGAACTTTTCTATAAGGTGAAACGTAAAAATTGGTGTCTGCAGTTGGATTGGTTATTTTGATTGCAATAGAAAAGAACCCGGTTCATTTGAAGGAAATAAACGAACGTTTTTATAAGGTAAAAACGTAAGGAACATTAGTCAGAACATGCCCATTTTCTGACGAATCACATATCCGAATTTCATTAAAATCGGAAAGAATCCATTGGGAGGAATAATTTCCTTTTTAGCGAAAAAAAATTCGTGAAAAATAAAATTTTCAAAAACAAAGTTTTGAGGAAAAAAATTAAAGAACATTTTGATTGTGTTTTTATGATTGATTTATAAAGCTAAACTTTTTTCGGAAATTTTTCCCGTCAATTTTTCAGAAATTTTATGTTCAATAATTTTTTTTCCGCTAATTTATATTTAGTGAAATAATTTTTGAAACAAGTTTAAAGTGAAAACTTTTGCGGAAATAAAGTTTCTAAGAAACGAAAGTTGGCGTAAAAATTGTGCGAAACAATAGTTAAAAATCTGTGAGCGAAATTTTTGCTCATTTTCGCAAACTTGTTTTTAGTGAAATATGTTTGTAGTAAAATGGTGGTGCGTAAAAACTTTTGTCGTTATTTTTTAGAAAGTTTATTTTATTACAGAATTGTTCGCGGAAAAGGGAAAAACATGTCGCGGAACTAACTTGATATAGAATATTGTTCTATTAAATAACTAAATATATGAAAAAAAAATTGTTTGTATTTTTTAATGCAAAAATTAAGATAATTTTAAGGAAATATTTTATTATTTTATCGTAGATTTTTGTTGATCTGAAGATTGTTACAATGAGTGTTATTTTTGTTCGGTTTTAAGATCAAATATGTAAATAGAATTAAAAGCGTGAATGTTAGAAAACAACATATGTACATTGCTTTGCTATTGAAGGAGCTTCAGTCATAGCAACAACTATAAGTGTGTTTGCGTACCCGAAAATTTGTACAAATTCGTACAAATTTGTACAAGTTTTTACTGGAAGGTGTTTGTTTACACAATTACTCAGTAAGGAGAGAGGAAAAATAGAGGGTAAAGTGACAGTTCAATACCAGAGAACTTACAAGTTTTTACTGGATGAATTTTTGCTAGTAAGAATTTGTAAGAAAAAAAACATATGATTTAAAACATATGATTGAAGAAACAAAACATTTGTCTAAATAATTTTGAAATAATTTTTTGTAAAAATAAAAAATATTTAAATATAAGCTTATTTACGATGGAAGGAGTAAGTAAGTGATCATTTTATTAGGTTTTATTTATTAATCCAATAATTTGAACAGGTTTATTTCGCAATAAGCTATTTTAATAACTGTTGCCAATTTAGCTATTTTCTCGGCAAATCTAGCGATACTTCAACTCGTTTAGGGGGATAAAATATAATTTAGCTATTAGCGGGAAAACTAACATTTTTTCTTTTTAAGACAGTCTTCACATTTTCTTAGCATTTTTTTACATTTATTTCCTTGACAGAATTTTTGAATCATTATTATTCAGCGATTTATCGGTAAATTTTTATGGAAAACAAAAAAGTTCGAAAAATTTGGCGATGTATCAATAATTTTTTAAGAAAGTTTTAAGAAGTTTGAAAAATATAGCTATTTTTGTGAAATTTTTTAACAGAACCTAAAAATTTAGGGATTTATCGCTATTTAATTTTTTTTATAATTTAGATATTTTCTAGTGATTTTTTAGTTTGATTTAGCGATATTTTTACGGAAGAAGTTGGCAGCAGTATTTTACTAATTCTTACAATTTTTCTGTTTGCGTACATTTTTAGATATTTTTCTTTTTGAGAGTAAATTTTGCCTTACTCTCTGTAAATTTGTTACTGAGTAATTTTTACTGGACTTTACTGGAAAAGTACCCAAACACACCTTATAACAGAGAAAAATAATAGCTTTGTTAAAAACATGTTATTTTCGTTGTAACTTCTCTTTCTTTTCTTTCCAAAAATGTGAATTATCTACGGTTTGCTACTAAATAAATATAAAGTAGATTTTTTTCAAAATGTTTAAGGTTATGAGTGAAAGGAAAATGAGTAGAAATTTACACCGATGTTGCTCATTTTCAATACCAAACTACTAAGGGAATTTTTATTTCAGATGCAGTTTTTATGTCTACTTACTGAAGGCATATTTGCCATTTAAACAGATGGAAATTGCTATATCGCAACATGGTGTTGAAATTTATCGCTGCGTCACAAACGGAATGACAAACCTATGCATACCGTCCGTCCCACACAATAAAGTGAAGTGCATAAAAATGCTTCCTCTTACAACAAATATTGAATATTGGCATGGAAAAATATTGAAGTTTTAACAATAAACTAAGTGACTCTATTTTCAGTGGTTTTGGTTTGGGACAATACGACTACGTCTCTACTACTACATATTTGTTGGTTTTCTGGCATGAGTATTGAACATTAAAAAACACAATTGCGTGGGAATAAATTACAACTGATTGCTTGAACAGGCACTTATGAAATAGAAAACAATAGACACAAACCAAACTCAATACAGAAAAAAAGAGGGAAAAAATAATTTATTTGTTAATCAGTCACAATATTTTGATTAAACTTCAATTGCAGCGATCTATTTAGTTGTGATAAATTAATGAATGCTAGGAGAATGAATAAGAAATGTAAAATGATTCAGAGTGTAAGAAGCAGGGCAAGGAATTTCATGCATTAAAAAATATATAAAATAAATCGAAAAATATGCATTTTAAGATTTAAAAATATACATTTCTTTGTGATTTATTATAGCATTTTTTAATATTTTCAAATCAATTTTAGTAGTTTTTTGTATTAAAAAGTAGTCTTAACATCCAAAATTACTGTTTATCATAGTCAAAAAGCTAGTAATTGTATTTCACCGATATTTTCGTCTTAAAAAAAATTAAATTAAAAAAAACCTAATTTAGTAGGTTTGAGGTTAAGAAGAAGAATAAACCTTCCTCAAAAGTTATAAACACATTAAATTTGCAAATCAGACTAGATCTGATCTGATCTAGTCTGATTTGCAAATTGAATGTGTTTATAACTTTTGAGGAAGGTTTATTCTTCTTCTTAACCTCAAACCTACTAAATTAGAATTAATAAAAATACATATTAATGACAATATTAATTGTATTTGGTCTATACGACGTGTTTGAAAAAACAACCCTTTACTATAAAAAACAAAAATGCCCTGTTGGCTGTCCGTCTCCAATATACACAAATTGCCTGCACTTGTACGTACAAACCATACGTCAATGTGGCAATATTTGTGAAAAGGTGACACGGAGGAGATAAGAAGATAAACAGAGAAAATCTGAAGTAAAATGTTTGTATATGTCTGTTTGATCACTTCTGAAATTATTCATATAGAGACAATCTGACAATAAAAATATAAACAATAATACAATTTAATGGAAGATCACTGATGAAGCCTGTCCATAAAAAGGCAGACTCTAGATCTAGTCTGATTTGCAAATTTAATGTGTTTATAACTTTTGAGGAAGGTTTATTCTTCTTCTTATCCTCAAACCTACAAAATTAAAAAAAAAAACCATTGGTTCTAGGAAAGTTTTTTTCATAAGATTTTTCTCTATTGTTTGTAAAATAAAAATTGTAAATTCTATTTAGAATTTACAATATTTGATGTTAAAACCGAACAAAAATAACACTCATTGTAAAAATCTCCAGATCAACTAAAAATCTACAATAAAAAAAATATATATATTCCTAAATACAAAGAAAACAATTTTTATCTAATATAAATTGAGCAAAAATTCAGTTGTAGTGAAGTATCAGAAATAGTCTTTAAAATATGAAATTTTACAAAATATGCAAAACTACTAATTTATAGTGAAATATGCATTAACAAATCGCGTCCATTTTGTTGAAATTTTATTGGTGCGCAAAAATGTTTGAATAACGCTCGCCTTAAAATACAAAAAAACTTATAATTTTAGTTTTTTGATTCAAAAAAGAATTATTTTCAAAAAGAATTATTTTCAAAAAAGATTCAAGAAAAGTGATTTATAAATTCGCAAATCATAAATTATAAAAATAATTCGCGAGATTTATTTCCACATTTTTTGATTCGTGAATCAAAATTTTTTTGTTTTCATTCGCGAATTGATGCAAATTTTTTTATTCGTTTCAAAAAGACTTCATAACCGTTTGAAACATTGATTTATTGGGAGTAAATTTAATGTTGTATTTCAAATTAATGCTGAATGTAAATGTAAATGAAGATTCATTTTTACAGATAAATTAATGAGTAAAATGGATTCGAGAATCATAAAAACACAATTTTAATTCGCTAATTAAAAAAATTATAATTTGCGCGAATCAAATAAATCCAAACATAATTCGCGAACCAAAAACAAATTTTATTTTATTTCTAGAAATTAAATTTTTACTGATGATTAAATTATTTTTTTAAAGGTCTGTTTTCACTTTTAATCATTAAAGTTATAATTTCATATAAAAAAATATTTTAAAAATCATATAAATCAAAATCTTTGTTTGCACACATTTTTGCAAAATTGATGACAAGTGAACACTGTTGCCGATTTAGCTATTTTCTTGTCAAATCAAGGCATTTGAGCGGCAATAACATGATTTAGCTATTTGCAGGAAAACTAGCGATTTTTTAATGTCAGCCTTGACGTTTTCCTAGCATTTTTTTGCAATTATTTGCTTGTCAGAATTTATGAGTCATTATTATTCATTCATTTAGATTTTTTGTTTGATTTAGCGATTTTTTATAAGAAACAAGTTGCCAACAGTCCCCATCAGCTGTTTAACTATCATCTTATCCTTGATAGTGATGAGTAGGGCAAAGAATTTCATGCAAATGCATGTTTTTTCTCGATAGTCAAAAACAAATATAGCCTAAGTAAATACTTATCCGAATCATCAAATTTAGAACAAAATGGCATCGATTTGTAGTTGCATATTTTTGCATATTTTGACAAAAATGCATGTTTTTGCATATTTTGATTTTAAATGCATATTTGGTGCCTTTTTAATGCATTATTTGTGCATATTTTTAGTTTTTAGTAGCAATTTATAATTTGTAAAAAAATATCAATCAAAATATTTTTTTTTTGTCATTATTTTTAAAAATAAAATTTCTTAAAAACCTTATTGACCTATGGAAAAGCTTGGAGTTCTATGTCTATTTGAAAAATAACTAACTTACATAATAAGAAAAGGTGTTTCTTTTCTAAAATCCGAATGACAAAATTTTATTTTAATATTTTACAAAATTAAATTCAAAACTTATTTGATCGAAAATTATAAATATTTAAAAACAGCAGTTTATAACACGTTATAACAGTTAAAGAGATGGGAGTTCTACATTAATATATGAATCCGGCAACATATACTTTTATGTTATATTTGTTTTATTTTTAATGCAAATTTTTCTTTTTTAGCCGCATTTTTAGTTGCATATTTTGTTTGATTTTTAAGTGCATGAAATTCCTTGCCCTAGTGATGAGTGTATAGAAAGCTATCAGAAAACGATATCGGCCTATCAACTCATTTGGATGATCATTTTAAAAATAAAGGAATTCATCGCCTGGATAATTTCTACAAATTTGTAAAAGAAAACATTTTTTAATAGCGGCTTCTTCTGCTTTTTTTTATATGAAGGTTTGATAACATTGTGAGACAAATGGTAGGGGTCGGTGATCGGGAAGGGTTCAAACTACCGGGGAAAGTTGTATCGGTAAAAAAGAAGTTATACGTGTCCCGGAGTTTCGCTGGGTCACCACTAGGAATCGAGATATATCGATTTGACTTTTGGTGGTCTTTTTTTTGACATAACTCGAGAACCACTAGTCCGATTTTGCTCAAACAATTTTAAAAAAATTAAAAATTACAATTCCTTTAATCTGTTTATATAACGTTTTTCTATATACTCAACAGTTTTGCCGGTAAAAATAAATGTATGAAGAAAAAAATATTTTTTGCCTAAAATATTAAAAAAAAGTAATAAACAAAAGGTTATTGATTTTTATGGTAGCGGTAACAAACATTTATTTTTACCGGCAAAACTGTTGAGTATATAGAAAAACGTTATATGAACAGATTAAAGGAATTGTAATTTTTAATTTTTTTAAAATTGTTTGAGAAAAATCGGACTAGTGGTTCTCGAGTTATGTCCAAAAAAAAGATATATCTCGATTCCTAGGGGTGACCCAGCGAAACGCCAGGACACGTATAACTTGTTTTTGACCGATATAACATTTCCCGTTGGTTTCATCCCATCCTGATTTTGACTGTCGCATAGTGTAATTAAGAAAACGTACTGCGGATGCTCTCTCTAAATTAAAACTTAATTTAATTTCTCAACATTTTCTCTCATACTCGCATATTTTCATTCTCACACTTTCTTCAATGTTGCCATATTTTCAAAAAAATAATCCCGATATTTGGTGATGTTCAGAGATGGAAAAGTTGAAACGATTACACATCAATCATTTAATTTGTTTTTCACAGCGCAGCGGAATCCACAGCCGCAAGGTTGTATCTCTTCTCATACTCAATAAACAAAACCAAAGATGAAAGGAAAAAAGTGACAATTCGACGATGAGAGTTTTTTTTTTCCTGAAAATTTTTACTGGATAAATTTTAGCTAGTAAGAATTTTCAAACAGATGTTTTTCAAACATATGTTTGTCTGACGATTTATCTTCTTTTGACGATTTTTCATCAAACTTTTGCCAAATGACGATTTTAGAACCCGAAATGATGATTTTTGGTATAAAAGCTTTTCTGTGGTTTTTTTATGAGGATTTTTTTTGTAAACTTTAATCATATACATATCTCTGCCTTTTTGTGCATTAAAAAGCAATTTTTTACAAATTTTTTTTTTTAAAAACCTTAGTGTTTTTGCGAAACCCTCAGTAAATATAATAAGCAAATATTTTTCTTTCATTAATATTAAAAAATATTTTAGTAGGTTTGAGGTTAAGAAGAAGAATAAACCTTCCTCAAAAGTTATAAACACATTAAATTTGCAAATCAGACAAAAATATTATTTATTAAAATATATTGATGTTATTTTTATTTACATTATTTATGATTATTTAGCATTTTTAACTTGTTTATGACAACGATTATGTGCCAATATATAACCAATAGGACACAAAATAATTGAATCAAATATATTATATGGTTGCACTAACAATGGCATCCTGACAATCGTATTATCACCATCAACGTCAACATCCGCATCATGATTATTATAAATATAAAATGGACCACTTGTTAACATTTGTATTCCTTCTGCTGGTATGTAATTAAAATTATCCGACATCTGAGCTTCAGTTTCACAAAAAGTGGCAAAAGTTCCAAACGAAAATGTTACCACAAGTATGAACAAATATTTAACGAACTTCGTCATGATTTGTAATTAATGTTTATGATTGAAATTTTAATAAACAACTGATTGTTTTAATAATTCATTTGTGTGTAATTGGATTTTTTTTTTTTGATGAAAATAACTTTTACTTTTTTATAAGAATTCAAGTGTTTCAACCAAATAAGGAATATATTGTTTTAAACAACTATCTAATATCACAAAATATTTATCTTTAACAAATGATGGATTTTCAATTATATACCCAAATAAAAATATTTTTTTTATATAAAATCATAAATGATTGTGTAAGATTATTTTTACTAGGTTATACACTTTTAATTATTTCATTAATAAAACTGATTCACCATATATTTTCAAATCAAACTCTGCCTTAAAATATTTGGAGCATCATCTTGCTCTGTGGGACAACAAGCCTGAATTTTGGCCATAATTCGAAAAGGGGGTAGTCTTAAAACAATCTATAGTTACTGTTCACGAATCTAAAATCAAAACTTAAAAATTCAAAATGCCGGATACAATATTTCGGCCATAAAATTGTGAATTGTAGTTAAGAAATTTTTTCTTTGCTGATTTTTTTCTTACTAATATTTACAAACAGATTCTGTGATATCGACAGTTTTTTCTGCTGGGCTCATTTTACCTATTTTTTAGTAGCTGTTTCTGCTATTTGTACAGGTTTATTTGTATGAGTCTGGTTAATTTAAAATGTTGGGTAATTTTGTCTACACTTAAGGATAATTTTGAATTTCATTGTGGCAACGCTGTTCGAAATACGGCGTACAAGAAGGAAAGCCATATGCACAATGACTAACTACTTCACAGAAAATTCTTGTTTATCGATTTCAACAATGGACCACAGTACTAAAAAACGTTAAGATATATAATACCCACATTATTCAGGGCATAAATTCCTTCATTTTGAAAACGATGATCGTCGAAACGAGTCGGTTGATCGATATCGTTTTCTGATAACTTTCTATACACTCATCACTATCGTATCGGTTCAAAAATCGTTACGAAGGTGATAGTTAAACTGCTGATGGACACTGTTGCCAACCTTTTTCATGAAAAATCGCTAAAACAAACACAAAATATGCTAGAAAATAGCTAAATTACAAACAAATTAATAATTTAATTTAACAATAATGCTACGAAAATTCTGACAAGGAAATAAATGCAAAAAATTCTAAGAAAATGTCAAGGTTGATTTTAAAAAATCGCTAAAGCTAAATTATGTTTTATCCCGCTAAATGCGTTGAGATATCGCTAGATTTGACGATAAAATGCCTAAATTGGCAACAGTGTTCGCTTGCCATCAATTTTGCAACAAAAAAAAAGGCGTGCAAAGAAAAATGTTGAATTATATGATTTTTTTTTAATATTTTTTATATGAAATTATAACTTTAATAATTAAGAGAGATAATAAAGCAAAAATAAAAAGTTTCTTTGTGTTTTAAGAAAGAAAATATGCAAAACGATTGCTATTTTGCTATCGTGCATTTTCAATCGTTTTGACGGTATTGATTTTGTGCGTATAAAAACCACACGAAAAAAAACGATTAGAAAAATTTCCGCTACGTGAAGCAACACCATAATCAAAACGATATCGTCAGACGATAATCGCCCTATGGAATTAGGGCACAGTTTTTTCATAATTCATAGATTCCCCATACAAAAGAAATCCCAGAAATTTGCGAGATTTCTAAGAAATCTCATTAAAATACAGGGTTGGCAGGCAATACCGCTAAAATACCGTTATCGATTCAAAACCCTTTCAACTGACTACCGTTATCCCTAAAATACCGTTACCGAAATAACCGAAATACCGCTATCCTTAAAATACCGTTACCGATATAACTTAAATACCGTTATCCTTAAAATACCGATACCGAAACAAATGAAATATAGATACCCTTAAAAAACCGTTACCAAAATAAATGAAATACCGTTACCGTTATTTTTAGTTTTCTCCTTTTGGTAATTGCATGTGGTTATTGAGTATTTTTCGTTCTTTAAGTTGGTAAATTGGTTCTGTTTTTAATCTCGTTTATTTTTTGTAAAAAAAATTGCGGGATGCATCGAAATAACTGACTACCGTTATCCTTAAAATACCTTTACCGAAATAACTGAAATATCGCTAACCTTAAAATACCGTTACCGAAATAACCAAAAAACCGTTAACTTTAAAATACCGTTACTGAAATAACTAAAAAACCGTTATCCTTAAAATACCGATACCGAAATAAATGAAATAGCGTTACCCTTAAAATACCGTTACCGAAATAATCTCAAATAGCGTTACCCTTACCGATAACCGCATCGTTTCGGTTATCATCCATGTTAAAATCTCACAAATGTGGAGACTTTTACAGAATACAACACTGCGCTTCGCTTAATTTGTAGAGTTTTTGCATGAAAAAGTGGCAACGATGGTCAACAGCTGACTAAAAAAATTACCTAAAAATAACACAAAATAATGAAATAAAAAAATTATTATAAATATAATAAATATAACTTTAGACCCAATGCAAATGTACTAATGATTATAAGAAGTGATGCATGGTTCTAATTTTTGCTTCCCGTGAAGAATAAATATGAAGAAATCATTGGGAAGTGCATGTCTTCCTTCCACCAAAATATTGCAAAATCTAGCTTCTAGCTTGTCGTCCTTACAAAAAAACAAATCTACTAACATATTTAGCTTTAGATCTTTACATAAAATAATGTAAATTGTACTCCGCCAATGAATAAAATGGTTTTTAGAAATATTGTTAATTTGAGGTTATTTTTTTATGGTACTTTGTTTAGAAAAAAAAAAAAAAAAATGCAGTAGTCAAATCGAAATCTCGCTAATGTCATAAAGTCCAGATATAAACTGTCAAGATTTCGGGTCGAAATTTCCATTGAAATCTCGGGATTTGAAAACAGTTGTAAGCGCAACTTTAAGAATATTTGATTTTTTTAATGAAAAAATGTGGAATTTGTACATAAAAATCTATTTTTGCTACTACTGAGATAGAGAAAGTACCATATTTAGCAATGTTGGTACCCAATTGAAACTCTCATTTATCAGCCCCGTTTTATTATTTATCATATCAAGTAACATATTTCTTTCAATTATTGTACTTACTATTAAAACAAAATAAATTATTACTAAAGTAATAAAAGAAGTGGTATTTTACGAGCAGAGTTAATGCAGTTTCATTTATAAAACAATTTAAGTATAAACTTTTCGTTAGACGTTGTTTGTGTAGAATTTTATTTTCTTTCGCTCTCATATGTAAACACGTCATTCATTCTCATATTTCCTCACTCCCTTCCCTTCAAATAACAACTCACCCCTATCATGCATGGAGCACTTAAATGTCTTTATGTTTTTTTATATTTTTAGTTTTATTCTGACAGTAGTAGTATTATACTATTTTTCCAGTTTTTTGTGAAAACTTTTAAGGAACATCATTTGTCATAATGATTTCTTTTGACATTTAAGTAAAAATCATGTTTAAGACATCAACAAAAGTCATAAGTTACTCTGTTTTATGGGGATTATAAAAATGAAACAACAGAAAATAAAAACTATTTATTAAAAAAATAAAAATATTAAATAAAAAAATATTAAATAAAAAAAATTTAAAAAAAAAATTAACCCGCCCGAGCAGGGACTTGAACCCTGGACCCTTGGATTAAAAGTCCAATGCTCTACCGACTGAGCTACCCGGGCTCTTATTTTAGCGTTGCCAAATGACTGCCATAATATCAACACATTTATTATATCTAAACATACATGTAAAAACAAATACGCGCACATTATTAATGAATTAGTTATTTTTAAAATAGATTTATGTATCTAAAAATAGCTTTCAATCTTATGAGCCCCACAATAAATCGATGATTAATATTCGAAGTTTTATTTTGTTGTCGTATAAAATGAATTTTTGTATAAAAGATAGTACAATGAAATTAAATGGTTAAAGGCTCAATTAGACGTGCCATAACCATAACCATATAAAACAGCTGTTCAAACCAATATTATGGGCTACAATGTATACGATTATTGGTGACATGCCATAACGCCATAACCGTAACCATAGAAACCAATTGAATTTTGGTTGTCTGCTATGGCGTTATGGTTACGGCTATGGCGTTATGGCACGTCTAATTTAACCTTAAATCAGCGGTTTAGAGTAAAAATAGGCATTATTTGCAATAACTTATACTTTGTGGCATTTATTTCGTTAACTTAACAATTTAGGGGGAACAAAATTTAATTTTTAGAATCACTTAAAAATGAGGGGAAAATTTTATATTCGCTAAATAAAGAGCTGGCTGGGGCTAAAATTTGCAAAATCTGAAATGAATTTTATAAAAATATATTGTAGGGAAATTTCAACAGTTATTTCATTAGCAAAAAAAAAAAAGCGCGGTGTGCTTCGAATTTAAATGCAAGTTCAATGCATATGGGGTTTCAAGCCAGAGAATATCAGTTTAGACTTCCAAAAAACATATCGTCATATGAAATAAAAAAAAGCCGTAAGTTACATTTAAAACATTTTACAGGAAAAGCAAAACACTTCTTAAAATTGTTTGCGCTTACACTTGGGGCTGTTTAGAATTTTGTTAATAAAATCGTCATGTGTAATCGTAGGAGTGTAAAATGCTGCAGGAATATGTATTTTGATACGGTCCATCATAATCGATAGGATGAATTTTTTGTAACTTACGGCTTTTTTGATTTTATATGACGATATGAATATACAGGGAAGGTCTGCTGTGTGGTTCACTCAGATTTGGATGATATTTGGATATGTGATATTTTCACACTGATGCACTGTGGGCCAGGATCGCCATTTTTTGGCCAAAAGTACAATTCAGGTAAAGGGAAAATATGTTTATATATTCAAAATCTAGGATTGTTGAATATATTTTGAGTGAAATATTGTATCATTGTGGTTACTCGTTGTTAGCTGGCGAGAGTTCAAAGTCAAAGTTTTTTAATTTTGTGACATTTTTTATTTTATAATGATACAATAAAAACGTCATAAATAAACAATAATTTGTTCCCAAAACAATCTCAAATTATAAAACTGAAACTAGTTATCGAAAACAAAATAGAAACCTGTTAAGTATTTACGAAAAAAGTAACAAAATTACTAATTTTACTCAAAAATATATACCTTATGGAAATCCTAAATTAAAAAAAAAACTCCAAAATGTTTCAGGAGATATTTGAAAAACTTGAATGCCTACGTGTTCCCCAAGATGTCTTCTACCTAGGTTTTTGCGACCGTTTGCGACCGTTCATAAACTTTCGAGATTTTGCCCTTTAACTGAAAAAGTACTTTCAGATCTCGCTGATTTCCAGCATTCCAGAGTTTTAGTAAAAACTAAAAAAATAGCACTAAAAATTACTTTAAATGTAGGTTCTGGTTTTCTGACACAGACTAACCCCCTAAAGTACAGGTTTTTGGGACATTTGAGTGCCAGTTCTGAATAAGTACGAAATTAACCCTTAAACATATTTTAAGTTTTGACTTATTTCTGGCATTGAAGTTAAATTTTAAACTTCGATGTCTTCAGAGACTTATAGTAGAATTTTATGACAAATATTTTTGCGGAACATTTTAACCCTCTAACTCCTCAACTTATGGGTCTTTTTTGACTCTTTTTAAAAAAGGGCCAAAAAGACCCTTTAATTGCAGAGTTAGAGGATTAAAATGTTCCACAAAAATGTCCCTCGTAGTGTTTTATATAAGTTCGCTGAACATATCCTATACCTAAAGTGGAAGATTCACATGGTTTCCTATGCCGATTCACAATAAACATTTTCAAACGAGGGGAAATTTTAACCCCCCAAAAACATAGGGCCAGACGAAAACTTTTTAAACGCCGATACACTTATATTTTCCTTTGGTCCCTCTGCGGAAATCAGTTGTCATCAGAACCTTTTTGATTTTTTTGTACAGTGTAATTTATTTTCCAACACATAACAATTTTAAATTTATGGCCGCCATATTGGATCCGCCATGTTGAACTTTTTAAATTTGATTTCAGATTCGTAATCTGCTACCCAAAAACTTCCCCTGGTGGAAATTTGAAGTAAATCAGACGACATAAGAAATTAATTGAAAAAAGTGTTTGTCGCCATATTGGATTCGCCATTTTGAATTTCAAAATTCTAATTTCAGATTTTTCATCAGCGGATCCTAGATCTATATAATTGATTATTTTAAGTCCAATATATTAAAAACTAAAAATTATTGGCCGCCATCTTGGATCCGCCATTTTGAATTTTATATTTTTTATTTCAGATTCGTGATCAGCAATAACCAAACCCCCCTTTGTGATATCTTTTAAATTCATATACTCAATATTCTAGTTTTGGCCAAAATTCGATGATGCTGGCCTACTGTGTGATGGGTTAAAAAGTAGGGTAAAAAATTACACTGTTTTTTAAAATTTTTTAAATTCGTTCCAAGAGAATTCATACAAATTGGGTATCAATTGAAAGGTATTTTGAAGGTATCAAATGATATAAAAAATTATACTTTAGTTGATCAATTTGCTGAAATTCGAAATCATTATAATTGTTGTTTGCGATTCTTTTCAAAAAACTTACAAAATGTTTGCATAAAAAGTACATAATTCTCGTTACGTTGAATTTATTTAATGTATCCCAGTATAGAAACGGTAATGACATATCATTATTTTTTGGACTACCAGTAATGACACCCACTTACTTTCTGCATTATTTTAAAACATATAATAATGAGTTACTGATAATGACTTATTTTTATTATTATTTCAAATAGAAAATAATTTTCTAGATTTTTTTCAAATTTTTTGAAATCTATTTTTAGACTCAATATTTTTTAAACACTGGTAAGGATATATGTAACCATATATTTTTTTATATGATGGCTAGTAAGCTTACTTGTAAGCTTTTGTACACTGGGTTGTGTTATTTGTGTTTTCTGATTTTTAAACAATATTTTTATAGAAAACGCTCACAGATTCTAAAATAAATTTTACTATAATGTTTTGATTTTTCATATGTTTGTTGAACTTTCTCAAAATTTCTTAACCCAAAAACGGTCTTTCCACAGAAAATATAAGATAGTTTCTTATATTTCTTGAGACATTTTACCAATAATCTTTATTCATTTACTAAGCCATAAAATTTCCCTACTTTAAAGATTTTTTTTAAATAACTCCTTAAAGTATGCAAGCAAAATTCTAAGAAATTCTCACACTAAAAAGCCATTATTAAATTCTTATTGTTCTCTTTTAATCTATTTAAATATAAAAAATTCATAATTTATTTGATTTGCAATATTCAATATCTATCTTTAGATTTTCATACCTTTACTTAAGAAAACTACCAATAAATAACTGCTACAACAAAATTGATTCAATGATATTTCATTTTATGAAAACAACAACATACCACCATTTGTTGGTTTGCATGTAATGTTGAGCGCGGTAGCATTTGCTAGACCATAACCGGAAGCATTTTGATATTTGCGTTAAGATAGTGTCATTTTATGTCACTTGATAAATGAGTTTAAATTATGTCTGCCCGTAAGGTTTATATTTTTGGCTTTTCATGCTGCTGTTCCTGCTGCTGCTGAACACAACAAACACTCTTAATTAAGTTACATTCAAATGAAATAACATTTTTTTGTAGTTGGGTTGCTTTGCAAAATACTGATGCAAGTGTTATGTTTATGTGGCAATGGAGCCTATTATAAAATATACTGGGTGGAGTTATATAAATGCGGCATATTAAAACATGGCTTGCATACGTCTAAAAAGGTATTTTGTTAATGTTTGTTTAGGCGGTAATTATTTCTTAGGAGTTGCAAGAGAAATGCTGAATGCGGGATCCCGTTTCAGGGCTGCACTCACAATATTTTCTCGTTAAAAACAACCTAAAACCTATTAAACTAATTGAAAACATAATTAAAAAAAGGACTACTGATTTTTCATTATATTGAAACCATTTTGCTATCTATTTTCAAACATTGTTTAAAGAATCCATAAAAGAAATAAAAATAATTGAAAAGTTTGTTAAAACAATATTCAATTTTTTACCGACAAAACTTTAGAAAAAAACAGATTTTCTGGTTTATTTTTGTTTGAATTTTCAAAACACTGCACACACAATACACACGTTCATATTTTATTGGCTATGTTTGTGTGTATGAGTAAAGAATTTCTTGTAATTTGAATTGAAATAATTTTTAAATATAAACAAACTATTTTAATAAAAAAGAAAACCGAAAATATTTGAATTTTTTGTTTTAAAACAGAAAACAACGAAGTTATTTAAATTATTTTTTATAAAAATAGAAAACTAAAAATAGAACATTTGACTGAAAATATCAGCTCCAACAGACGATACGTATTTTTTTGTAGTTTGTTTTTTATTGACTGATAAAGAAAGTTAAACAATTAGGTTGTTCATAAGGGGTGTGCTATCTGTTGTATCGTTGTATCGTCCTAACAAAAAACAGAGTTGTTAAAATTTTTATTTGTGTTTAACAACGATTTTCTGTTCAGTTTTCTATCTGTTAGCACACTCAAACATAGGACACTAAACATACGTAAAAATGTTGTATCGTGCTATTCTCAAATGTTGTATTTTTTCAATTTAATTTTTAACAACTCTGTTTTTTGTTAGGACGATACAACGATACAACAAATAGTACACCCCTTGTGAAAACCCTTAATATGTTTCCATGTATTTTAATTGATTCTTCAATTGAAAATAAACTTTACCTATTACTTTTCAAATAAACCTCAATCGGTTATGGAAAATATATTGTGAGTGTGATTTTGAATAAAAATAGTTTTATAAGATCTCTGTTTGAACATATCTCTTGCAATTGATCTTCCAAAATGATAATCGTGGGTCTTTTAATGAGTCTTTTTAAACCTCTATTTTGGTATATGTGTACTTTAGAGCCTTACAGGCAAAAAAAAAGTGCGCCGTACACCCTCCAATATGAAGTATTTTTGCAAGGAGGTTTCAAAAAAAAATTTTTTTTTGCCGAACGTAGGGGTCGCCATTTTACATTTTTCGCTATATCTTTGGCATTTACAGTCGGATCTTAAAGTTTGATAATTCGATGTTTTTCTCTCGAGGAGGACAATATTTTGCTCTAAGGGCCATTGACCTCAAGTATCCCGTTCTATTAGTTACCTACCGAATCTCTGTTGGTACCACCCTAATGTACTACCCTAATGTCAGAAAATTAAAGCTTGCAAAAAATCATTAAACTTTTGCTAAGGAAGTTTTTCGATAAACCCAGTAAAAATTTTTTATATATTGGTTGCCGAACGTAGGGGTCGCCTTTTTAAATTTTTTTTTCATTGGATTTTTCCTTTATAGCAAAATACGGGTCTCCTCGAGGCAAGAAAATCGATATATCACACTTAAAAATCCAACTTTAAATGCCGAAGCTATAACGAAAACTTGAAAAAGGCGACCCCTACGTTCGGCAAAAGAATTTTTTTTTTTAAATTGCCTTGCAAAAATATCTCATATTGGAGGGTGTACGGCGAACTTTTTTTTTTATGTACGGTCTAGTGTACTTGATACTCAACCCGAAAGCTTTTGAGGCAGTCGTTCAGTACTTCAAACTTGGTAGGAATACTTATTTTAGAATCTCATCCTCATTTCCTTTATAAAGAGTGAACTAACGAAAGGGTTAACTGTCATACTTCTCTCACTTTTTGACAATTTATGATCAGTATATTCTGGTTAATCATCATGAATAGATTGACGCTTGAACAACGCTACCAAATTAACTAGATTTACTTCAGTAAGTTTGAGGTTAGAAAGAAGAATAAACCTTTTTTTCTCTATAAGTTATAAACACATTAATTTGCAAATCAGACTAGATCTAGTTTCTGCCTTTTTATATGGACGGGCTTCATCAGCGATTTTCCATTAAATTGATTATTGTTTATATTTTATTGTCAGATTGTCTCTATATGATAATTTTTCAACAACCCGTCGGCTGTAGGAATCGAATCCGTGCGTTCCTACAGTACAAACGTAACTATACTGAAGTTCGGCAGCTTAGTTATTGAACCCAAATAAGGCCTTCAATGTAGTGTAGCTAATTCATAGTTTTTCTTTCCTATTCAGCTTTCTGTTATTATTTTTTACTTTCAGAAGTGATCAAAAAGATACATACAAAAATTCTACTTTAGATTTTTTGTTTATCTTCTAATTTCCTCCGTGTCTGCTTTTTCGCAATTGTTTCCACGTGGTTTTTATGTTCAAGAGCAGGCAATTTTTGTATATTGGAGACGTATATTGGATTGGATGCCTCCAAAAAATAAATGCCCACCTACTGAAAGTTCTCAAGGAAATGTAAAAGATCACACAAATGAAATGTTCATGCTCATCACCATCATTATAATCCATCAATGTCTGGTTTAAAAATTGCACAAGATTTCAAACATATTTCAAGGAAATTAATGCCAAAAACAAATCGACAGGTTTTTTCCGTATTAAAGATAATCAAACCTTACACTTCTTTACGAAATTTAAATTAAAGTTTAAGTTTTCGTTTTGCCTCCATAACTGACAACTAAAGAAGTGTCCATTATCCTTCTTTCTTTAATATCCTTGTATTCTAATAAATTATTGCTTCAATGTGGTTTGCTTAACTTACACCAACTAAACGTGACCTTAACTCTTGTCTTTTGTTGCAAATTATTCAAGAGTAAACAATTTTTATAAATTTTAAATTTCAATTTGTCTAGTCTTCTTTTATGGATATTTATTCAACGATTTTCTTTTAACTAAATAGCACGTCTTGATTAGAAAAAAAAGAAAACTACTGGTCAATGTAAAGTTGAAAATGTAGAAAACAATATAATAACGTAAATTTAATTTGTCTGGTTTTTGTGCAAAAAAACAAGATTTTTAAAGGAATTCTATGAATTTTTTAGTGAACATTAAAATATAGTCGTTTATTAGAAAAGCACAGAACATATTTAGAGGCTGTAGAATTTTTTTTTTTTTAATTGCTGCATACTTTGAGGAAGAAGAAATTAAATGGAATTTATTGTCATTGTTGTAAATATATATTAAATAAACAGAAATTTCAGTAAAGGTTTAGTTCTTCGAAATATGTATACATAAGGTTTAAAAATAGCAGCATAAGAAGAATTAATTTGAGTATAAAAATACTCTTCTGGCAGCGGTGGGATTCGAACCCACGCCTCCGAGGAGACTGGTGCCTTAAACCAGCGCCTTAGACCGCTCGGCCACGCTACCTATAAAAGCAATTTTATAAAATTTTCAGTTTATAAATAAAACAAATATTCATTCTCATGATAAAATAACTTATTTCAAAATTTAATGATCGAATTGTTTATTTTTATTTAATTTATTCAGTAATTTTGTAAATATTGTGGTTTTAAATAGGTAGCGTGGCCGAGCGGTCTAAGGCGCTGGTTTAAGGCACCAGTCTCCTCGGAGGCGTGGGTTCGAATCCCACCGCTGCCACATAATTATTTTTCTTTCTAGCTAAGATTAACCATTACCAAACTAAAATCCATTTTCTAAAAAACTTTTTTGAAGTATTTTAGTTTTCTAAATCAAATCTCGAGTCAAAAGTGTTTTTTTTTTTAATTTAATTTTCAGATTTTCTTCTTCCCTTTTCACGCCCCTAATTCCCGAAATTGCCCAAAACTTTCAACTGTTTTACTCTCTTCATTTTGAGAAATATTATCTAAAGCAACGGTTCCCAAATGGGTGTCCGCGGACCTCCAGGGGACCGCGAAGAGATCCCACAAAAAATATAAAACAAATTATTTAAAAAAAAAAATTTTTTTTATAATTTTTAAATTATTTAACAAAGAATTGATTTGAAAAATGTTTTTTTCCTTATTCCTGCTTAAAATTGGCCATCATTTGAAATAAGCAGGTGCTTTTATTAATTTTGCCGCATAATTTATTAAGTACCTCTCGCTCAACACTGGTTTGGGGGTCCGTGAGCTAGTAGAAATGTCTGAAGGGGTCCGTGAAGCAAAACTTAGTGGGAACCGCTGATCTAAAGGAAATATTTGACTACAACATCCCAGTCTTATAAGTACGGAAATAAGTTATTGATAACTGCGGAAATTACAAGACAAAATCACTCATGAATTCAACAAACTTCACTTGAGTCATTACTAACTGAGTTTATGTTATTTTCTCCTCAAATAAACAATATTCTTGCAATCAATTTGATCACCCCTTTCAAATTTTAACCATCACAATTTTAAGTTATTATTTTGTTGTTAAAAATCTATCAAATAACGGCCATAACAATAATAATAGCTGACAAGAAATATACATCAATCTATCAATTGATAAGATAACTAATTAAAATTAAGATAAAAAAAATTGGAATCGACAAAGAAACTCATATAAAACTAATGAAACGTTTAAATAATGACTTTAATTTTTTGTAATAAACAATACGACAAAGACACAAAATGAAGAAATTGTTGCAATTACTTGTAGTGGCATTAATATTTAGCAATATTGAAGCGGCTTATCGTAAGCCAATGGATTTGGAATTGAAACTAGCTGAGACATGCAGCCGCGATAAATGTCAGCCACCAAATTGTCGTTGTTCAGGTATGACCTTACCAAAACCGGAATTTAAAGGACAAGAAAAAGAAATACCACAGGTAAGTACGGGAATATTTGTGGGTATCGAAGAGTGAGACAGAACTAGGTTTGCCGCACATCATTGAATTTATCAAATAATTCATTAATTATACTGTACAACAATTTCGAACATTTACCAAAATTATGGGGTTCTGACAATGGATTTTGGTAGAGAAGACAAAAAAAAAAAAAAATACACGTGTATCGACGTTTTAAAAATCACATAGGAATTTTATTTTAGGAGGGGGGAGGTTTAAAGTTTCCCTCCTTTTTTAAATGTTTATTGTGAATCGAGATAGGAAACTAATAAATCTTCCATTTTAGGTATAAGATGTCTTCAGCAAACTTATGTAAACTACAACGAGGAACATTTTTGTGGAACATTTTAATCCTCTAACTCTTCAATTAAAGGGATTTTCTTTATGCCCCTTTTTAAAACAAACAAGGAACAAAAAAGGCCCATAAGTTGCAGATTTAGAGGGTTAAAATGTTCCACAAAAATGTTCCTCGTATTGTTTTACTTAAGTTCGTTGAACACATCCTGTACTTAAAATGGAAGATTCACATGGTTTCCCCCTAAAATCCAGGTTTGTGAGACATTTGGGCGCCAATTTTGAATAAGTACGAGATTAACCCTTAAACACATTTTAAGTTAAGCTTATTTCTGGCATTCAAGTTAAATTTTCAACTTTGATGTCTTCAGGGACTTATAGTAGAATTTTATGGCAAATATTTTTGCGGAACATTTTAATCCTGTAACTTTTTAACTTACGGGGCTTTTTTTGTCCATTTCTAAAATGGGGTCCAAAAAGTCCCTTTAGTTGTGGAGTAAGGGTGTTAAAATGTTCCACAAAAATATTTGCCATGAAATTCCACCATAAGTCTCTGAAGACATCAAAGTAGAAAATTTAACTTTAATGCCAGAAATAAGTCAAAACTTAAAATGTGTTTAAGGGTTAATCTCGTACTTATTCAGAATTGGCGCTCAAATGTCCAACAAACCTGGCTTTTAGGGGGCACCATGTGAATCTTCCATTTAAGGTATAGGATATATTCAGCGAACTTATGCAGGACACTATGAGGAATATTTTTGTAGAACATTTTAACCCTCTAACTCTTCAACTTATGGGTCTTTTTTGTCCCTTTTTAAAAAGGGGCCAAAAAAGTCCCTTCACTTTCAGAGTTAGACGGTTAAAATGTTCCACAAAAATATTCCTCGTAGTGTTTTACATAAGTTTGTTAAACACATCCTACACTCAAAAAAATAAGTTAGTAGAAAAATTTGTAAAACGTCTTGTATATCAAGTGTACTAGTTTTCAGCAATTTTTTTGCTGAAATTCCGTTTTCAGCAAAATTTTTAGTTATATTTTTTGAACTAATGTTTCACTAATTTATTTTGCTACAAAAATTGTGCTGATAACCGCATTTATAGCGAGGACGACAACCAGATAGAAAAGATGTAGATGTCGCAGCTTGTCTGGATGTACTCGTGGTGCAGACAACGGAAATTATAATTTAAAAAAAAACAACTCTACACAATTTCTATATTTAAATTTTCAGCAAATAAATTAACTAAAGTAATATTTCGCTACAAATTTTTTGAGTTTTTTCAGACTACTAATATTTAGCAAAAAGTTTAGTGATTTTAGAAAGATTTTTTCATTTGCAATCGAGTAAGTGTTAGCAAAACTTTTGCTGAAATTACCAACTTTTTTGCAAGCACGCTCCTGACTAAAAATTTGCTGACACAGCAACATTTTTTGCTGACTTTACTGACTTTTTTTTGAGTGTATATCTAAAATGGAAGATTCACATGGTTTCCTATGCCGATTCACAATCACAATAAACATTTGAAAAAGAGGGGAAATTTTAATTTTCTATAACTATTTCACACCGAAAAATGTAACTATACTATATTTAGAACAGGGTGAGTCACAATATGTGAAATTTACTTAAAGTTTTTTACACAAAACACACCAGATATAAATTTGTTATTATGTGACACGCCCTGTGCTAACTATGGTAGAGTTGCATTTTATTTGATATAAATAATTCCTTCATACTGATGAATACAAAACTTTAAAATAATTAAATTTTTTTCTTATTTTCCAGTTTATAACCGTTACTTTTGATGATGCCGTTAATGCCTTAAATTATTTACAATATGAAGAACTATTTGCCAATTTATTAAATCCCGATCATTGTGAGGTAAAGGGCACATTTTATGTATCCCACGAATATACCGACTATTCTAAAGTAAATGCTCTATACAATGAGGGTCATGAAATCGCTCTGCACTCCATAACCCATGGCGCGGGTACCGATTACTGGCGTAATGCTGATGTTGATTTAATTATGCAAGAATTTGGCAATGAAATTGCTATATTGGAAAAATTTGCTAAAGTTAATCGTAAACACATAAGAGGCATGCGTTTACCATTTTTACAAATTTCTGGTAATAATACTTTTGTAGCCGCCAAACGTTTGGGTTTACTTTACGATAGTTCTTGGCCTACACAACAGTATCGCAATCCTGCAATGTGGCCTTATACTTTAGATTATCTATCGGTTCAAGATTGTCAAATTGGTCCTTGTCCTACAGTAGCATTGCCGGGGTTTTGGATTAATCCCATGGTAACTTGGGTGGATAAGGATGGCTATAGTTGTTCAATGATAGATGGTTGTATTTTCTTACCCGACAACAACGTTAATAGTGTGTTCGAATGGATGCAGACTAATTTCAATAGACATTATAAGGGTAATCGGGCTCCCTTTGGCATGTATTTACATGCTGCTTGGTTTGGTAGAAGTGATAATTATTTTAAGGCTTTTAGAAAGTAAGTAACCCAGCAAAACCTAGTATTACCTTCGAGATGAAAAATGTTTTATTTTAACAATGGCATGTCATTGGAGGTAAGTACTTGCCAATTCATTAATGAAATAAGCCATTTTTCATCACTTACCAGTCATAGGTTATTACAGATTTATATGGGTGATTTTTTACTTACCTCCAATAACATGCATGTGCTAAAATAATGGGGTTTTCACCACAAAGGTAATAGGAGGTTTTGCTGGGATGTACTAAAAATATTTCCCTATATCGAATTATGCTCAAACTATGGTCATTCTTTTTTTTAGATTTTTGGAATATGTCAATACCTTGCCAGATGTTTATATTACTACGCCCACCGCTGTCATACAATATTTAAAGCATCCTTCTTTGGGTAAACCTTTTAAGGGTTGCTTTAAAAAACCCCAAAAAACTTCCTGCAAACCTGTATCATGTGGTCTTGTCAAACAAACTACGGGAGAAACACGTTATATGACTGTGTGTGATCAGTGCCCAGAAGTTTATCCGTGGTTGGATAATCCATTGGGTGAAATTTAAGAAGAGTACCCAAAAAGAGTTATAAGAGCTAACAATTTATAATTAAGTTTAAGTTTTAATAATAAAAAAACTCCTTTCCAATTACTTATTTCTATTCATTAGTTTCATATTCTTTATCAAATCATTAAAATTTCATTGAAATTAGAGGGAATATCTAGAGATTATTTCGTGTTAGATCGATCCATTAATGATCTTAAAATACAACTGAGTCTGTGAGTCATTACGATGAAAACCGAACTTGTTTTCTGGAGGTGTTTGATCTCTCTAGACTGGAAATGGCCCCTGTTCAACTTTCGAAGGACGTAAAGTACTTTTGGGTTATTCTGGACTCTAAACTTTCCTCAAGGGCAATTCTCTAACTTTTTAATAACGAAATTCAGTAGTTAAGTTGTCAGTTTTCTATCACAATTTTGCAACTTAATTACAGAATTTTATCGTTAAATATTTAGGGAATAGCACTACTGGAGGAGGAATATCGAGAAAAGAATGAAAAAGGTCTTAAATGCCTTTCATACATGCGGGAAAACTCCTGGGAGAAGGTATGGTCTACCGCCGTATAATATCTATTAGAGATACACGGCGATTATCGGACCGATATTGACCTATAAGGCATTGGTGTGGTGAAGGGCGCTGAGCGAGAAGTCATACCTCTCCTATTTGTTAACTCTTTGACGACTATACATTTTCTGCCGAAGAGATTTTGAAGTTTTTACGATTTTTAAGACCTCTGACCTAATAATACCATAGTTATGCCAAGAAAAATTGGCTCCGTTGAAACCATCCTTACCCCTCATTTCGGTTGCCAAAAATATTTGCCATTTGACGACCCCACCGTTCCGGACGAAGCGATTTTTATTATTATTTGATTTTCTTGATCTGCAACCCCAGGCGACTTTGGACAAATGTACTAGTAATGGAAAAATATACCAGCTGTGGCACATAAGGCAGCTCTTAACCTAGAAGAGAACAAAATAGGAGACACGTATTTTTGTAAGCGGCCTAATCTCACGTTTAAGGATTAAAAATGGGATCAACGACGAACCTATTTTCCTATGAAAAGATTTTTTTTATGTAAACCCAGCAAAAAAGTGGAAGTGATCTTAAGAAATCTATTTTTCATTGATTCCAAAATATCAGTAAGTTATGATTTTCCGCTTCTAAAGCAGTTCTTTTTCACAACTTCCAAAAATCTGATTTTGAATGAAATTAAATCTTTCCAAATCTATCTAACTACAGATATTTCCATATAAATTTAACATTTATAACTATGGTTAAGCACTTAACTTTAATTATTTTGAGACAAGTTGTCAGGTCCAAGTGATGTGCTTCAATTTTTATTAATAACGAGTAAAAAAGTTAAAGTCCGGCATGCCGACTATACAATACCCTACACCAGTCTGTTTGGATCCGAAATTCGAATGGGTTAAAATGGGAGTTGTGTCAAAATTTCTATAAAATGATAAAAGAAGACAAAATCGTAAATATAGCCCATATGGGCGATAGTTCGAAATATGGACCGATTCTATCTAGAATATATAGGCTTTGTTTTTGGGACCATGTGAGTCAGCGAACCAAATTTCATTGAAATATCTTCGTATTTGCGACCTGCAGAGTGTAAAAAAGCCAATTTTGGGGGAGCCCTTATATGGGAACTAGGTCTAAACATGGACCGATTTTAACCAAAATCAATAGGCTTTGTCCTTGGGCCGACATAAGTCGGTGTGCCAAATTTCATCAAAATATCGTAATATTTGCGACCTGAAGAGTGCGCACAAGAATGCATGGACGGACAGCAAGACGGACAGACGGACATCGTTAAATCGAAATAAAACTAGATTCTAAATCGATCAATATACTATAAGGTGGGTCTAGGTCCAATATTTCTCAGCCAAACTTATTATACCCTGAACACGTAGTGGCGTGGGGTATTAAAATTAATTCCTTTTGACCAATTAAAAAGAACATCAAAAGGATCATAAAAGAAAAATTCCACCCTATGACAAGCCTGTGTAAAATTCATTGATTCCGATCCAAATTTTCACAATATCAAAATCCAAATCACTGCTTCTTTTTCTCTTCTTTTGATGATTTTGTTTTTGCTGGGAAACTAACATGCTATTCAAAAAAATAATGATTGAAAGTTGGAAAATGTCTGGTCATGTTTTGTATACCGGTAGATGCTTCTCAAAAAAAGGTTTCATTTGATACCCAAATTGTCTATTTTTCTGAAATCATAAAAAATAAATTAAGAACCGAAAAATTGGGTCATTTTGACACCGATTTTTAAAGCCTAAACATGAGATTGAGCCGCAAAAAAATAGTTTAACGTAATTTTTTTCTCCTCTATCACTTATCTGAATCCCATTAACGTCATAGATAACCTATCGGTACAGCTTCCTTGTAAGCGAGATACAGAAGCTGAGAACTACGTTTTACCGACTGGGAACTTCTTGACGACATTTGAAGTGGCAAATTCTCGGTCTATATAGACGATTCGATAATGTAGACGGGTGCAGAGTAGGGAGTTTATCCTGCGGAACACGATATTCGGGTCTCCATGCGGCTACCAGAAGATTGTTGAGTTTTCCAGGTAGAAGTCTACGCAATTAATAGGGTCGTGGGGATAATTATAGAACGGGATATGGATAGATCATTAATAAGCATATTCTTGGGCATTCTTGCTGCCTTAAAAAAATCTAAAACGCGATACGATACGATATAGGTATATTGAGGACTGAATTTAATTCCTTCGCCTGATTTGTTGGCTCGCTCAAGCTGACATTGGTCCCAGCACACATCGGAGTTATGGGGAATGAGTTGACTGATAAGTCGGCTAGGACTCTGTAAAGACGGATATTCCACCAGAAGAAGGTGTAGGTTTTCCGAAGGACAGAGGACATATCAGAGAGGAAGATGAGGAGATAAACGGCCTTGTATGCACCTTCGTTGGAAGCGTGGTAAAACCAGTAGGCTTATCAAGGACACTTTGTTTTATTTTTTTATTAGAAAAAAAGTAATAAATTTACAGATTTGAGACTGCTGAGTGATAAACACCACTTGTTTTAACATGCTCCCAACGAAGGTGCATGGTTACTTTGTTTTGGCTCGGTAGCTTGACAGTTGGCTCGAAAGCATGCACTTGACACATCCTGGTTTATATGGTTCTTGGTTTTAGGTTTCTATTGAGTTATATTTTTATTCCTTATGGATGTGGAGGGGCACTCAGGGGCCTTATGGCCTATTTTGGAACAACTCATCATTGGGCGAGGCATTATTCAACCAAACCAAACCGAACAATTTTTTCTGGAGCTGATTTATAGGAAAAAGAAGAAAACATTTTTATTGAAAAGTTTAACAGACACAAGGGAATCACCAGACTGCCGAAGTTTCGTCTCATCCAAAGACTCGTCAGTGGTTAATTTATGTACCAACTGATCAAAGTAATTTTTAATTGTTAATTTGTCCCTATATGAACAACTTTTTGTGTATTGCCATGACCGGGGATTGAACCGGCAGCCCTCTGCACAGTCTATGACTCGTAGCATCACTTCTTAACAAGATACACCACGGTCGGCATAGCGGCGAGTGTGGCTAATTGAAGTTTTTTCAATCACAGCCTGTACAATTTATGGTTTGTAATCAGAAGAGCCAGAATTAACTAATATTTAAGGAATTTATTTTTCAATTAGAATGTTTCCTCTTTTAATCCTATTGTTTTTTCTCTTTTTTCACAAGTAATTATCACATTATGATACGCTTTATTCACATTCAATAGTTGGATACCGAGTGTTGATTGGAGAGGTTGTGTTGCTGCTGTGCAAAATTTTTTATTATTTTGATTTCAAAAATTTATTATCAAACCATCAGAAAATAGTTTAAGAACCTCTGTCTAAGTGGTGTAATATAGTTCTGACTTCTTCTCTAATATAATTTAATATTCTTCAGTTATATTGAAAAACCCACCCAAAGACTTCATTCATATTTCCTCTGATTAGCATAAACAATATTTATTCTTGTTCAACGAACTTCTTTCTCATCGACAACTTTAAACAGCAAATAAAGAATACACAAATTGGTTAAAACTTGTACTTCAATAGTTTTGTTAGAAAATTTGTTAGTTTCATTTATCCCAACTATGTTGATTTCATTGTTTGTTGCCATGATTTGGTTTGTTTTTTATGCAGTTTTTTTTCTCTCTCTATATAATATTTCCACACGAACTCCTTTCCAAAGAAGTTAGGAAATGCGAACGAATAAAGTGGAAAAGTTGAAAATATTTTGAAATTATGACGCAAGTGGCGGCAAACTTAACAACAAACAAAGAAACAAATATATTTTTGGGATTTGTTTGTTTTACCACATACTTAGAATTTGCACTTGAATTTGTTGGAAAAAGTCGTAGTATAATATTTGAAAATATTCAAAAGGTATTGGACAAATTGGAAGAAAAAATAAGGCAAATAATCTAATAAGTGCACAATGGGTCAAAATCTTAATAAATAATTATAACTGTGTACAAACTTTAAAACGAGAAAATTATGCCAACTGATAGTTTCTGATTAGGTATAAAAGAGAAAAGAAAAATCTGAGAATAATCTGCCTGGGACTTTTTACCAATTTGGCGATTCTCTAATATATTGTAGAAGAAAAACTGAGATCAATCTGTGTCTGATTTTGTACCAATTTGGCGATTTAACGGATTGCATTGGGACCAAGGAAACTATATACTTTCCTTAATTAAAATTCCATTTTATTTGATCGAAACTTTTTGCGCTACTTTCTGACGATTTGGCAACTCTTTGCATATTGTGGGCGCTGTGGTGTAATGGTTAGCGCGTTGGACTGTTACACGTGAGGTTGCGGGTTCGAGCCCCAACCAAGGCAACATCAATTTATAAAAAAAAAAAAATAGTAATATGTATGAGTTTTTCTATCCCTCATACATATCACAGCGTCCTCCTTCGGTGTTCCCATAGCATTTAACCCCACCGAAGTAAAATAATATAACAGGGCTATGAACTAAAAAGCTTCAACAAAGTTCGCCAACTCACCATCAGATGGCGCGCAACAAGTGTTCTAAAATTCAACATCTCGCGCAATTACAGTGTTGCCATATTTGAAGCCCTTCATCTTTCACCACCTTTCACTTCTTCTCTATCCCCTTTCCAAAGGAAGCAACACGTTAATTAATAGGAAGAATTTCCTGAGTGTTGCTTCTCTTAACAAAAAAAAAAAAAAAAAAAAAAAAAAAAAAAACTGCCTTTTTAAATGCACATAATGTCATTTATAGGCCGTTTAAATGAAAAAAAAAAAAATTCTTTGATTTTTCATATTTCAATTTTAATATCAAGCTGTCCCTATTGAAAAGCCTATTATAATCCAGCAAAAAGAATTGGAAATAATGCTTTGCAAAGTACCTCTTTCGCTGCTTCACAAGTATCCGATAGTGTATTGTTACTGCTTTTTTAGAAGTACAACTTCAAAAAATTACTTCTTTCATAGCTTCCAAGGTATTCGTTAGTATATTTTTACAGCATTTTTAGAATTACTTCTGAACAACATCCAAAAAATAACTTAAGCATTGCTTCTAAAGCATAATTGTTCTAAAAGTTATCCTAAAAAGTGATTTTGGTATCTTTCTTTATTTCGCGGGTTCAATTCCTGGAGGGACCAATATTTTTAAATTTTTTTTTATTTATTTTATTTTTTTTTTTAATATTTAAAATTAATTTGTTTAAATTCAAATATTTCCAGAAATTCTAAAAACGTCGGTCCTGACGATTTCCTTAGGCAAGAATGAAATCCGGATAGGGACATTTTTCGCAATTTGTTAAATACGTTTGGGATTTTAGCATATTTAAGTCCTTTAATGCAATTAATGTATATCGCGATAAAATAAAATTTAAAAAAAAAATATTTTGTAATTTTTCAATTCTCAAAAATATACAAAATAAAAATGATGAAAAATTGCTTTTTATGCACTTATGAAAATAGTACTGAAAACAATACTGAATTCCAGTGCACCTTTTGCGCTTGTTTGCAATAACAAAGTGGTGTTTTTGTGCCAGTCAACTTTCATATCAAAGAATAGCTCATCGGTAGTGAGCTAGACAAGTGATTATCTTAAAAAAGAATTAAATTGTAGTGTTTTTTCTACTGCTTCGACATCCCGTTTTTTGCTAGAAAGTTTCGTGGTAAAATCGATGCTACGGCTACAGGAATTATATCTTTCCGACAAGTTTTTATTCATAATTATAAACAAGAGTTTAAACTGAAGCAAATACTAAAGCTATTGGCCAAAATGAGAAGATATACGACGATTTTTAATAAAAACTTTTTCATCGAAATTGTCGTTTAAAAATATGTTGAATAAATTGTTTAGGTCTCCCAAAAATGTTTCGAATTCAAGCAAAAAATACTAAATTTTATATTAATCAACTAAAAGTTATTGTTATTGATCCAACCTTTAAACTGACTACATTTACCCTTAAAATACCGTTAATGAAATAATCGAAATATCGTTATCTGTAAAATAATGATACCGAAAATTAACGATTTCCTTATAATACCGTTCCCAAAATCTCCTAAAATAGTGTTGCTCTTATCGAGAACTGCATCCATGGTTTAAAATGAAGAACATGGTAAAAATCTACACTGAAAAAAGTTTGTCGGTAGAATCTAATGAAAGTGAAAGTTTAAATAAGGGTACACTGAAAATATTATTACAGTAACTGACTGTAGCTTATTTAAAAAGTTATCCGTACTTAGTGAGGGCAGATATTATTCAGCCACTAGTTTAGTTATCCGTACATTTATTTTGAAATGATTATACAGTTAAAATGAAATATATGTTTTTCAAATTTTTTGTATTTTATTTAAAAAACTAATTACATATAAATATTGATATTCTGTTACAGTTAATATTTTCATTTTAACTGCACAATTTTCTTGAGCTTAAGGTTTTGTTTTTTATGTATAAAAAGTTTTTTATTTCAATATTTCGCTACTCCAATGTGTAGCATCTTCAGGAAATAACAATTAAATTGTTATTTTCATTTAAAATGTTTTATTAAAATAAGAAACCCTTTTAGATTTCTAAGTCAGTTGAAAAAGAGAATATGAACTAAATATCATTTATTCTTACGGATTTTGTAGTTAATTTTTTGAAAAATAAAAAAAACGAAATAAATGCAAAATCACTATTTTTTAAGGATTTTGTATTTTTTTTGTAGTTAACTTATTAACATTTAAAAATAAATGAAAAGTTCTTTTGATTTAAATCAAAAGTTAGTAAACCGGTTTTCTAGTGATTTTTCATTTATTTTAAATTACATTTTCAGTTAATTTAAACTACAAACTATTTTGACTGTATATTCAGTTAGAAAGGTGATCTTTCAAATAACTAAAAATGTCGATTTTTAACTGTCGAAAAGTAACCAAAAAAATGCAGTAAAAATAACTAAAAATGTAGTTGAATAACAGAAAATTTTTTTACTACAAAATTTTTATAACATGGACGGTTGTGTTAAAAATTTAGAAAAATTGGTAAAAACTACTGTTTTTTACAGTTATTATACCCTACACCACTACGTGGACAGGGTATAATAAGTTTGTGCTGATGTTTGTAATACCAAAAAATCTCAGAATCACTTTTTATTTCGATTTAACGATGTCCGTCTGTCCGTCCCACAATTCTTTGATCCCATATATGTAACGATTGGACAAAAATAGAAGGGGTAGAGACAGAGTTTTGAAATTTGGTATACTGACATAGAACCCCTTAGTTAAGAAAAATTTTAATTTTTGGAAATATCGGGCCAAGGACACGCCCACCTCCCATAGGTCCTGAAATTTAAAAATATTATATTAGCTACATAAATGGACGTAAAATTACAAAAAGTATCCATTGAGATGCACATAACACTGGAAACGTTTGTGTCAATTTTTATCAAAATCGAAGCAAGGACTCTTAGTCCTGCCATATATCCTTTATATTAAAATCTTTATAAAACCTGCAAAAATTATCCGATTGCGATGAAATTTAGCACGTGAATTGATATAAGCCATATTTGAATCAAGCCATATTTGTGCCAAATTTGGGTAAAATCGATGCATTAATAAAAAAAATGCCTTTCACAAAAAATGCATTTTAAACATCCCATGTATGTTAGGTGGACTAATTAATTGATGATTTCATTACCATTGCATTGATATCAATTGTAATGAAATTATTTTCATTACCATTTTTTTAATTAATGGTAATGATTCTAAAATTTAATTTCATTGATTAATGACAATTATTTTAAATTTCATTACCATTGATAATGAATAAATTAAAAAAAATAGTTGCCATGGACAGAAAAACGCAAAAATGGAGCAAAACTTGCTCAAATCGAAGAATATTTATTAAATTAAATATTACTTTCCATTCCATTGTTATTTGTATCCAGGTAAAGTTTAACGGAATGGAATGGATCCTCCTTAAAAATTATGTTTTATAACTTCCCCGGCCAAACCCGTTGTTCGTTTTCATTTGTCTGAATTTTTTTGTAAACAAATGGTTTTTAATCAATTGTAATTATTTTTTTTATACATTAGTGCAATTTCATTACCATTAGTAATGATTTTTGTAATGAAAAATATTTCATTACCATTAAATGGTAATGCAATTTTTTTCATTGTCATTAGTATGAACTAATGGTAATGAAATTTCAATGGTAATGAAAAATTCCCATGTATGGTTTTAAACGCGTAAAATGATTTTTCTAAAAAAAATTAAATAGGATTAAAATAGGAAACCATGTGAATCCTCCATTTTAGGCATAGGGTATGTTCAGTGAACTTATGTAAATCACTACGAGGAATATTTTTGTGGAACATTTTAACCCTCTAACTCTTCAATTAAAGGGACTTCTTTGGCCCCGACCCGTAAGTTGAAGAGTTAGAGGGTTAAAATAATCCGCAAAAATATTTGTCATCAAATTCTATTATAAGTCTTTGAAGACATCAGCACCGAAAATTTAACTTAAAGGCCAGTAATAAGTAACAACTTAAAATATGTTTAAGGGTTAATTTCGTACTTATTCAGAATTGGCGCTCAAATGTCCCACAAACCTGGATTTTAGACAGAAACCACGGGAATCTTCCATTTTAGGTATAGGATGTGTTCAGCGAATTTATATAAAACATTACGAGGAACATTTCTGTGGAACATCTTAACCCTCTAACTCTTCAACTTACGGGTCTTTTTTCCCCCTTTATAAAAAGGGCCCAAAAAATTCCCTTTCATTGAAGAGTTAGAGTGTTAGAATGTTCCACAAAAATATTTCTCGTAGTGGTTTACAAAATTCCACTCAACACATCCTATACCTAAAATGGAAGGTTCACATGGTTTGAATACTAAACACTCTTAAATGCGTGAAATTTGTGCAAAAATCATGAATTTAGGCATTTCAAAACACAATTTTTTTTTAATTTGTGGTAAAAAATAGTAATAAATTTTGTAATGATCTATTATATAACAGTATAAACTTACAAAAAATAGAAAAAAAAATACAGTAGACGCTCGCAAATTAGAACCGCTTTGTTTTTGAGGCAATTCTAATTTCTGAATTATTCTAATTTCTGTACGTTTTTTTTCGTTTCGTTTCCAATGATAAATTGTTTTTTTTACGTTTATTTAACATTTTAAATGATACACTTTCACTATTTAATAGAGACTGCCAAATAATATGTACACGCGTATCAAATTTCACAAATAAACTAGCCAAAAATGTACATAAATGCGACAAAAAAAAAAACAAATAGGGAAAAACATATACAATTTGGTGATTCCCCTTTTTAGTTTTACTTTATTCAAACAGAATAAAAATAAATTGGGGATTTCCTGTGTATTCAAATAACCAAAAAAAAAAAAACGCTCAGAAATTAGAATTTTAAATTCGAATTTCAGAGCGTTTAATGTATTGCAAACATTGATTCTAATTTCTGGACGTTCGAATTACTGAAAGGTCTAATTTGCGAGCGTCTACTGTATCTAATTTTATATAATTTTTTTTTATACTCCATCAAACTTAAGTAATTTTTGGATTTTCAACAAAAAAAATGTGTTTTTCGGAGCAATAAAAAATATATGTTTTGTAAACATATATTAAAATCCATAATTTAATTTAACTACAAATAAATTGAGGTAATTAAAAAACAATTCTTCGAACAAGTTTTTAAAAAAATGTATTTTTGAGAATTATTTTTGTGAAGCAATTAAAAACCATTTTTCTGTTAAATCATTTTTGCATAAAATTCTCTGAGTTTAGCGCCCTCTCTTGGCGGCAAAAGCAATCACAGCAAATATTTTTTTTTCACATTTGTCAATCTTTAAAAAAATCCTTCTTTAATCACAATTTGAGACAAACTTTTCTTTTTTTGATTTTTGTCCATGGGAGGAAGCATTGTGCGTCCGTCTGTTCGTCCATATATTCTTGTGCGCACTCTACAGATCGCAAATATTACGATATATTGATGATATTTGGTACACAGCCGACCAAAGATGAAGCCTATTGATTTTGATTAAAATCGGTCCATGTTTAGACCTAATGCCCATATAAGGGTCCCCCAAAATTCGCTTGTTTACGGGTCGGAAATACGAAGATATTTCAATGAAATTTGGTTCGTTTACTCACATAGTCTCAAGGACAAAGGCTATTGATTCTAGAAAGGATCGGTCCATATTTGGACCTATCGCCCATATGGGCTTTATTTTCGATTTTCTCTTCTTTTATCATTTTATAGAAAATTTTAAAACAAGTCTGTTTTAACCCATTCGAATTTCGAATCCATAGCCATTGATAATACAATCTTCCATCGTCAATGCCTAATTTTAATTAACTAGAAAAAGAAAAGTTAAATAAATTAAATAAAAAAAGTTCAATATATCTAATCAAATTAACGTGTCTATTCCTACGAAAAGTCTGTGACTCTTAATTAAAATTCTGTTCCATTGTGGGATGCTCAAAACATAAAAACAAACAGATGAAAGAAAACTTTTTTTTAAACAATTTTCAAATCAATAACTTGACCATAAATTCAATTAAAACTTTTTCTAAGGGGAGAAAAGGTCATTGATTTTAAGAAATTTATGTTCAAAATAATTTCAGGATTTTTTTTATCTAATTTATGGCAACTAAACCATACATCATTTACATTTAAGGTGAAAAATTAAAGCCTAAACAAAATCTATTAGGGAAATTTTGTTTTAGCCTTATTCGTATTTTTTTTTTTTAATGTTCCCAAGTAAGTTTTTAATATGGAATGCATGCATGTTCTTGTTCTTTTGTAATAAATGCATTACTGTCATCACTGTGTTAGTTCATCTTTTCATATCAAATAGAAAAAACTCCAACGTCGACATCAACTACAAACCCCATTTCATTATTAAGTAGGTTCCCATATACATATATACCCTACATATGGCTGTGAGTATGTATGAGCATCATCGTGTATTCGTGTCACAACGCCCTTTCCTATTTCCGTAGTCACGTACTGGGGCGTATACCAAATGCTCAACGTTCATTCGTCGAGCATGTTTCAATTTTTGTTTTGTTTTATTTGTGCATTTCACATTTTTCGTTTAGTCCTGTTTTTATTAGGTTCTTTTACATTATTATAGGGGTTGCATGTAGTTTATACCCCTATTTTTATGTGTGTGAAACACTCACTTATACACTAACAAAACCTGTTCGTAGCTTGTGTACCGGAAATGCGCTTTATTTTGTATACTGTTATTTTCTAGCCTTTTTTGGAAAAACAAAAAAGAAAAAGTAGGTTTGATGTTTTATCAAACATGTTTGACAGTTTTCATATTTCACCATTATTTTTGTTATTGGGTTAAATGTTTAACGTTTTATTTGAACTTGTTGTAAACAGTGGTGTTGTTTAAAATAATTATTATAAAGCCTAATGGTATGTTATAAATTATATTAGATTTGATATACAATATATTAGATCAGAGAAAAGCTGATTTCTTGACCCAAAAAAGTTTCTAGGGTTTTCAAGTATGTATGTATATTAGAGCGTACCACCTTACAGGCAAAAAAAAAGTGCGTCGTACACCCTCCAATATGAAGTATTTTTACAAGGAGGTTTTTTTTTTTTTTTGCATTTACATTTTTCGTTATATCTTTGGCATTTACAATCGGATCTTAAAGTATGATACATCGATGTTTTTCCCTCGAGAAGACCAGTGTTTTTCTCTAAGCGCCATTGACCTCAAGTATCCCGTTCTAGTAGTTACTCACCAGATCTCAGTTGCTACCACCCTAATGTACGCCCCTAATGTCAGAAAATTAAAGCTCGCAAAAAATCATTAAACTTTTGCTAAGGAAGTTTTTCGATAAACCCAGTATAAATTTTTTTTATATATTGGTTGCCGAATGTAGGGGTCGCCTTTTTAAATTTTTTTCATTGGAATTTTTCTTTATAGCAAAACACTGGTCTCCTCGAGGCAAAAAAAGCAATATATCACACTTTAAAATCCAACTTTAAATGCTATAACGAAAAATTGAAAAAGGCAACCCCTACGTTCGACAAAAACAATAATTTTTTTTTTTGAAATTGCCTTGCAAAAATATTTTATATTGGAGGGTGTACGGCAAACTTTTTTTTTTGCGATACGGTCTAATGTACTTATTTGCGTTTACTATTTTATTTAAAGAGTTTTTAAGATCTGATAGTCTTTATTTGTTTAACCCCTGACCCAGAAAATTTTTTTATGGGTTTATATTGCGGATAACTTTTTCAACACCTTTTTTAACGGTTTGACTTTATAAATTTATAAATTTAATATTTTTATCCAATTATATTCCCTAATATAATGTGAAAGAAAAAAATAAATTTTTGCGAAAATGCATCTTTGACTATTGAGTAGATAGTGTGAAAAAAATATCCCAGGAACATTTTTCACAATCGTTGCCAACCACGCCAATTCTTCAACTGGTTCCATTGGAATCGTTTTCATGGCATTGGTTTCTGAACCCTTTCCATGGAAATTAAATGTAATGTATAACTCACAGAGAATCATTTCTAGAATTAGTTCCTCAATTAATACTAAGGGCTCCGGTTATACACTCAAATTATTACGTAGTTTACTCTTTGTAGTTTAATATAAAAGTTTTCAGTCGAGTTAAAAACAAAGGAACACACATTCCCAAAGAAATATTTTTTTTAACTGATTTTTTATTCAAAATAATTTACCATACAGAAAAAAAAGTTTGTAAATACCATTAAACTTTTAATTAAAATTGAGCCTACAAATGATTTTGTAAATACAAACAAATTGTTTGGTACTTGATTGTTGAATTTATTTCAATTAACAAACAAATTTGTTTAAATTTAAAGCAAAATTTAAGGCAACAATGTTGTTGACTTGTTTGTTAAATTTTTTCGATTAAATAGTTTGTCATATCAACAAACGAGTTTGTTGATATTCAAAGCAAATTTTGACAATCGATAAAAATAAATATTTTTTCAAAATTTTTTTCAATCACATAGCAGATGCTACACTATCTCCTCCTCCTGGTCCTCACAGCACCTACAGTAATCCGCACGGTAGTAATCCCAGCGTATAGCCATTCAGCCTATCGGTCTGTGGGCCGTAAAAATTCCTATAAGCATTTCAAACAGAAATCTTTTTTTTTAGAACCGACCTTAGAAGGGTATACAAAGGAAAATCATTCTACAACCGACAGAAAATGGAACAGAAAATGTTGCTGGGATGTTAATGTTATAATCTTTGCATGTTATTTTATTAATATCGCTATAACAATATCTTAATAAAACACATTTTTTGTATATTATATGTAAACAAGTATCACACGTACATATATTATACAACATTGAATTTTTGATGACCCATTAATTCCATTTATTCGATCATTCAACCATGCATCCATCCATTTTGCTTTTCGTACATTCCGATTATTTTCTTTTGTGTTTAACCAAGTTTATGCTTGTAATTGTTAGTATATTGCCTTTAATATAAAGGGTGTTTTTTTTTTAGAGTTTCACAATTTTGAGTTGGTAACACTGCTTTATTTGACAACCGATTTAACAGCTGATAGTTTATTTTTGTTTAGTCTGGTTCAACCTGACTAGACTTGGGGTTTTGTCCTCAAATTTGGGGATTTTTTGTTGGTCTTGGGGACAAAAATTATCATTTGGGGACAGGGGAATTTTTTGGGGATTTAAAAAATGTTTTGGGAATTTTTTGGGAATATTTAAAATTTTGAAGATTATATTAACTTTGTATAGTTTTCACAAAACATCAGTCAAGTTTGTTCGCATAATTTCAAAAAGAGTAACAAATTCACCCTTTTAAGGGTTTTCTACATATATTAATTTAAAGTTTTCAACACAAATAAATCCTTTTTACCTGAGAGTTTTATATGATTAATGTCCCAGACTCTAAAATATTGTTTATACAAAAAGCATCATATCGATTATGGATAAAGGTCTATTGTATTAAACAGACAAACTTGAAAAATTCAAATCTAAAAATTCTTCAAAAAATGCCTTAAATTCTTGAAAATTTCAAAATAAAATATGTTCTGGGAATTTTTCTAGATATTTATACAAAAGCAATCCAAGAATTTTAAAAAACAGTTATTGTTAGTGCTATTTTTAATATTTAATTGCAGTTTTTATGCGGATAATGTTCATTTTAAGCAAATTAAATAAGCTCTACTACCTTTTTCAACATTTTTTCTAGTTGGGGATTTTTTGGGGATATTTTTAGATTTATTTGGGGACAACGAAAAAAAGTATCTGGCAAGCCTGGTCTGGTTTGCCATTTCATAATGTTTAGACTTACACAAGAGCAACGCTTGCAAATTGTTGAAATTTTCTATAAAAATAATGGTTCTTTTCGTCAAACTTTTTGTGTACTTCGTCCATACAAAATTTTGTTCAGCGATGAAGCTGATTTTTGGTTGAATGGTTACATAAATAAGCAAAATTGTCGCATTTGGAATGAAGATAATCCACAAGGTTTTATCCAAACACTATTACATCCACAGAAAATTACTGTTTGGTGCGCTTTATAGGCCGGCGGAGTCATACGGCCTATAAAGCGGAGTCATACGGCCACAAAGTTCCAGATTGCGCCATGTACACGACAGTCGTGGCGGCCACATGTCCAAAATCATGTTTAAACATTTAATTGATATTAAAAATATTTTTTCTTTACTTTATTTTAACTTGAAGTTCTATAACTCTAAAAGGAAACACCCTTTATATATGTATATTGAAAATAGAGTTGCCAGATTTCGTGCTTTACATAAATTTTCTTGCTAGTTTCCTTAAGTTGTTATTTGTGTTCTGATATTTATGAAACCTTTTGTAAAATTGAGGAAAATATTAAAAAAATTTATGAAAATTCTTATTATTATATTAATTTTCAGTATGTTTCACTTAAAAAAATATGTTGGGCAACTAGGGTTTATGGAAATCACGCCCTTTTTTCAATCGCGCAATCCCGAGAATTTTGTGCGGGATTTCCCGGGATTTTTTTTTTTTTTTTGTTCTTTTACAGAAGTTTTAATAGCAGTATATCATATGTAATTTTGGAAACTTTATTTAAATTAAAGCATTTATTTTGTTGACATTAATTTAAATAAAATATATTTAAAATTAAAAAA
Source organism: Leucophora obtusa (assembly GCA_949987735.1). NCBI lineage: Eukaryota > Metazoa > Arthropoda > Insecta > Diptera > Anthomyiidae > Leucophora > Leucophora obtusa. The sequence continues at coordinate 171,632,495 of OX465299.1, forward strand.
TACGACTTCAAATTCAATAAACCGAATTAGTATTAAAAAAATGCTATTTAAGTTTTTATATATCAGTTGAATTTAGTTTAGTTAAACTCACAATATTTTATCGTTAAAAACAACCTAAAATACATATTAAATTAATTTAAAACACAATTAAAAACAGGACTACTGATTTTTCATTATATTCAAACAATTTTGCTATCTATTTTCAAACAAAGTTTAAACAATCCATAAAAGAAATAAAAATAATTGAAAAGTCTATTAAATCATCAATTTTTAACTGACAAAACGTAAGAAAAAACTATTTTGTGGTTTGTTTTTTTAAAGTTTTTTTTTGGTTTGAATTTTCAAAACACTACACACACAACACACACGATCATATTTTTATTGACTATGTTGGTGTGTATGAGTAAAGAATTTCTTGTAATTTGATTTGAAATAATTTTGTATATAAAGAAACTATTTTAACAAATAAGAAAATCTTAAATATTTGAATTTTTTGTTTTAAAACAGAAAACAACGAAATAATTTAAATTATTTTTTCTAAAAATAGAAAATTAAAAATAAAAAATTTGACTGAAAATATTAACTCCTAACGATGCGTATTTTTTTGTAGTTTGTTTTTTATTGACTGTTACAAAAAGTCAAACAATATGTTTCCATGTATTTTAATTGATTCTTCAATTAAAAACAAACTTTACCTACGAGAATTACTTTTCAAATAAACCTCAATCGGTTATGGAAAATATATTGTGAGTGAACATATGTTGGAGTTATTTATTTTCTAACGAGCGAAAATTCCCGCGATCCCGGGAAATTCTAAAAAAATCTCGCTGTCCCGGGAAATGAAAAAGTCCGGGAAAAGAAAAACCCTACTGGCAACCCTAGTAGTATTGTACATATAAATAGTTCTATACGTATGTAGTTTTATACATTACTTCATGGTGACATTACTGGCATTACCCGAACATTAAATCGTAAATTTTTATATGAACATACGATGGCGGTGAATGCATCAGTTAAGTCAATATTAAAAATACACACACACACACTTTTATGTTCAAATCAGAGCTTCTCAAATGTTTTCATATAAATGCTACTTTTTGCTAATAGAGAGAGAGAGAGAGAGAGTATGCAATAGTCGGCTTTTATTGATTATTCGACTTTATGGTAGCTGAATTGTAATCTAGAAATTATAATATAAAAAAAATTTGAAATCCGATACAAATACCCACAATACAACTTGTTCGAATATTAAAGTTACCCTAAATCAGGGCTGGCAAAACTATGACACGCGTGTCAGTAGTGGCACGCGAGTCGATTTTAGTTGGCACGCGAGGTTTTGTTGGATATTTTAAGAAAATTTAAACTATTGGAAGACCAGCAAAAAATTCAGTTAAATGTTAAATTTCGCTACAAAACTGTGTGATTTAACTCCATAATTGTGAAATTTTTCATAGAGCTTGTAAATCGTCTTTTAAAATTTATAAAACTCTGCATTGCTACCATTTTTGTTTAAAAAATATGTTTAATACAGAACTCGCAAATTCGATTATGAGAAAATTCTGGGAAATTTCTAAAATTCTAGATTGAAAGAAGTTTAAATGTTTCGATGAGAAAATGCCTCATAATCGGAGAAATAAAAAGTACCAGAAAATTGCTCAAAAATGGAAAACAACTTGCATTAAATTTGGATCTAAAAACATATTTTTTTTTGTAAAAGAAAAATAGTTGCTACGAAATAACCCTCAATGAAATACTGAACATAAGTTTCATAATGAAATAACCCCCTTTGTTGGATTTTGAAATTGGATTTTGATCGCGTTTCGCAGAGCCAATTCATCTGAAATTAATAAAATCAAATTTTTGCCCGAAGCACATTTTTCAACTATTTTTCTTACGTACTGAAATAATAGATGGCGCCCAATAATTTAGCTTTTTTTAACAAAATTAAATAACCACAATAAATGGAATAACCCCCTAAGAAAAGGCAATTATGTTCAAACTGTTTTAATTTTATTTAATTGGAGATTTTTTCATAATGAAATAATCTCAATATTTAAAGATTAAATAAACCCTCAAAAGTTAAATAACCGTCAAAAGTTTTTACGTCATTTCTTGGATGTTATTTAATTTCTCCCTTTGGGGGTTATTTCCTGGGGTTATCCGTAGCGCTGATAAATATGTATATCTGTAATGATATTTTTAAGAGAAATTTTCCAAGTTTTTAAAAAATTTGTTTTAAAAGACAACTAAAATTAAGGTAGCACGCGATAAATTTTTACAAAAAAAAATTTCTTCGTATCTGGCACGCAGCGAAAAAAGTCTTGCCGCCCCTGTCCTAAATGCACCGGAATTTTTGAACGAAAATTAAAAAATTTTTATTTTATTATTTTGACATATGTGACCATACCTAATGCTATGAGCAAAATGTACTTATATCATTGGAAAGGTATTTGGAAAAAATTTTAATTTTTTTCAAAAGCATGAGATCTACTACTACAATAGAATGAGATCTACTGGACAATCGTGTGTTTCTAACGCGGACACGAGCCTCAGGGATATGTTTACTTATCCCAGCAGAATATTTTCCATGGTAATATAGATAGGACAGTGTTGTACAATCCACATTCGGACGATACTTTAAAGAGTCAATAGAGCTTTAATGAGTCAATAGAGCTAGAAGCACATGATCCAGAATCACCAAAGTAGACTTAAATATCCTGCCCAAAAATGGGAGTTGTATTTCATCTTCGATCGAATATAGGCAACGGCCCTATGGGTCAACAAACAACATTAAGTCTTGCGTGGATTAAGGTCGACCCTATTCACACGACACACTCAAGGATTATCATTAGGCTCTGGTAGAGTATGTTGTTCATAATCTGCCTTTTGCTCGCAACCTCTACAAGAGGTTGGCCTGTGATCGAAGGAATATAAACAGCAAAGGTTACTGCCATCTACGAAAGAGTAGATTGGATTGGAAGTTTGACCAAGGAAGTTATTAAGTAATATAAGAAAGAGAGAAGAAGAAAGAAAGAACGGAACCTTGTGGTACCCTTGAATTCAGTTGAAGCTCTTGAATGAGACCCCATCTATAACAAATTTATAGTTCTATACCTGAGAAAACTCGACATGAATCGAGAAAAGCCATCACCAAAAGAAATAAGATTTTACAAAATTTTCTTATGCCCCACACGATCAAACACCTTAGAAATATCTAAAACAACTAATTTACTTTCACCAAATCTGCGAATTTAGAGACTATAACGTTTCGATAGAAAATATTCAAATATTTTGTATGTAAAGACCGCTGCAAATGTATTTAAACGCAAAAAAAAAATGAAAAAACAAATTAAATGTCATTTGAAAACAGGACCACTAACATTTCAACCTATATTTTCAATTGTTTTATGCTGGTAATAAAATGAACCACAAATAAGTCAAAAGCACTAGCAAAAATTACTTACATACATTTTGTTTTGTTTATTTTTTTTTTTTAAACACAAAATAACTGATTAAAAAATTCATGTCGTTAGAGCGATTTCAAAAATTTTTAAATATTCGTGTTCATCATACCAAAAATAGTTATTAATAATGTATCCCATCTTATGTTTATACCCTACACCCATGCGCGGTTCCAGCAATTAATATATGGGGAAAAATCATACGCCACAGTAGACAAATACATTGAGTTGGCCACTGAGGCGTATGATTTTTCCCCTTATATTAATTGCTGGAACCGCGCATGCCTACACCACTACGTGGAGAGGGTATTATAAGTTTGTGCTGATGTTTGTAACACCAAAAAATATTGGTCCTAGACCCACCAGATAACACCGATCGGTTCAGAATTTTTTTTTATTTCGATTTAACGATGTGTCTGTCCGTCTGTCCGTCCGTCCGTCTGTCCGTCCATGCATTCTTGTGCGCACTCCACAGGTCGCAAATATTAAGATATTTGATGAAATTTGGTACACAGACCCAAGAACGGAGCCTATTGATTTTGGTTGAAATGGGTCCATGTTTAGATCTAGTGCCCATATAAGGGTACCCCCCAAAATTGTCTTTTTTACACGCTGCATGTCGCAAATACGAAGATATTTCAATGAAATTTGGTACACAGACCTATGTCGGCCCAAGAACGGAGCCTATTGATTTTGGTTGAAATCGGTCCATGTTTACACCTAGAGCCCATATAAGGGTACTCTCCCCCCCAACTGTTCTTTTTTGCACGCTGCAAGTCGCAAATACGAAGATATTTCAATGAAATTTGGTACACAGACTCACATGGTCCCTAAAAAAGCCTATTGATTCTAGATAGTATCGGACCTATCGCCCATATGGGCTATATTTTCGATTTTCTCTTCTTTTATGATTTTATAGCAAATTTTTTTTGTTTTAACCCATTCAAATTTTGGATCCAAACATTAGTTGGCTTTAAATCAGACTGGTGTAGGGTAATATATAGGCGGCATGCCCGACTTTAACTTTTTTACTCGTTTTGTTATGGGAATTTTAAAAAATTTTGGTCACTGGTCGCCAAGGGTTAAGCTTTCCTCAAATTCTCACCACAAAAGTTTTACACCTAGTGCTACAAGAATTCAAACAACAATTTATAAAAATCGAAATTTTTTAAAAAATTCCATCTCCAATGAGCCTTGAAAAAAATCGCGCTTTTTCGTTATTTGAGCAACTCTGTCATTCAGTTTGCCGTATGGGCAAACTCATTTCTTATGCTCGGACACGAAACAAATTTTCAAATTACAAATTATGTTGATTTTTTCCTTCTTCTTTTATTTTGTTGCTTTTCTTCCTTCATTTATGGTTTTGGATGGCTGGTTGGGGTATTGTTATTACATTAGTATTGTGGGTTTTTCCCTGATTTTAACTATTACTTAACTACGCTTTAATATTATTCTGAATAGTTGTTTGTTACTGTAACATTCGTAGTTTGCATTATGTTCTTCTTAATTTAATGGGGTTGTAAGATATTGACCAATAATTTAACATTCATGTAGTACATGGGGTATTATTTTGTTGGAAGGAAGTAAAAAAAAAAGACATTAAAACATCAAGTCTGTCACATTAACTATGGTTAATTGGTGTTGATGGTTAGTTTGTGTTGATTTTAGTGTTCAAAAAGGAAAAAGAGAATTTTAGATGGAAATATCAGTTCCAAATTGTGCAAGGGGTGACCTTCTGTTTTACTGAATTGAATATGGGGGCTGTTAAAACTAAGTCAACTGGGAATCGAACTCCATCATTCAAGTTACAGTGCCCACAATTCTTCAATACCACACATATTTTCCGTGCCTTCATAAAAGTGCTTATCTAATAGGCCGTAATTATAGTTTGTTTTCAGAAAAACAGGAATTTTATGATATTTTCATCTTAGCAAATTGAGCTTAATTTATGTTATTTTTATTATTATTAAAAATACAAAATAATACTCCTTAAATACATCAAAAGTCACGTAATTCATTGCATGTTACTCATCATATAATAACTCGTTGAATGCTGCTGCTGTTGCTACTACTGATGATGATGATGATTATGTCTCAAAAGTATTCCTCGAACTACAACTAACTCATACTCTCTAAATACATGTATGTTGTTACTCATAGCTCTGGAGCACTTTGTACATAAAAAATATGTCTTGTTAAAAATATGTTTTTACTGATAATAGGTTTTATCATCACATAACTGCCCAACACAACAGGCAAACATATGGTTGGGAAACTTTATTAGTTGTATGTCCATTGCCATAGTTAGGATGGGATGGACCATCTGAGCCTTATGGTTAAAAGATATTATTGAAGACGTGTTGTTGTGGTCAAGTTGTACAAAATATGAAAAAGGATAAAAACAAACTGATATATATTGAATTGGAAAGGGAATAAACTATAATGGAATGGTTAAATTTTAAACTTAAAGAAAAATCTTAATGGAAATGTGTACCAAAAGAGATATTAGCAATATTTAGACAAGGATAATTGATCCGTAATCTAAGAAACTTGGGGATTAATCTTGGATGTCAAATATTACCAAAGAAGAATAGTAATCCTGAGATTTTTAAGACTTATTCATGAGTTTTTTAAATACCAGAAAAGGACTTTTTTTTTATAAAGAGGAGCAACACTCAGGAAATTCTTCCTATTAATTAACGTGTTGCTACCTTTAGAAAGGGGATAAAGAAGAAGTGAAAGGTGGTGAAAGATGAAGGGCTTCAAATATGGCAACTTTGTAATTGCGCGAGATGTTGAATTTTACAACAGTTGTTGCGCGCCATCTGATGGTGATTTGGCGAACTTTGTTGAAGCTTTTTAATTCATAGCCCTGTTATATTATTTTACTTCGGTGGGGTTAAGTGCTATGGGGGATAGAAAAAACTCATATATATTACTTTTTTCATAAATTGGTGTTGCCTTGGTTGGGGCTCGAACCCGCAACCTCTCGTGTAACAGTCCAACGCGCTAGCCATTACAACACAGCGCCCATATAAAAATAAAAATATCAAAAATATATCATAACGTTGAGGATTTCTGGACTCAGTTGTAAATTTTTAGAGAATCCAATACGCTAATGCTGAGAAAATCAACAAACAATAAGATTTTTGAACTTATAGTAGGTTCCAAAAGCTGATAAGGTAAAGGGTTGTTAGCCATTAGTATTTAAAGAAATTGAAAAAGTATTTGAAAAACTGAGAAGCTTAAGATATAACCGAGTAATTTTTAAACAAACCAAATATCCAATCCCTACGTCGAGATTAAAAAGTTGGTTTCTAACTAAACCAAAGAAAAGGAAAAGTTATTCTCATTATGAAATCCTAACGAAACCAAATATAGATCCTAATGCTGTGAATTTCAAGATTTTGTATATTAAGGCTCATTCGTGGGTTTCTAAGTAAGGATTCAAATTCTGAGAAGTTCAAGATTTATTAGTGGTTTTCCAAGGTATTCAAAAAGGCTCCACTTGTTCAGAAATGTCAAAGTCAACCTGGATTACTGAAAACAAAGAAGATCCAGACCGAAGATTTGATTTTCCCATCATAAGTTTCTTAAGGAATCCTAATGCTTTGAATTTATAGATCTTGTATATTAAGGCTCATTCATGGGATTCAAATTCTGAAAAGTTCAAGATTTATTACTATGTTTCAAAGGAACTCAAAAAGGGTCTACTAGTTCAGAAGTTTTAGAGTCAACCTGGATTTCTGAAAAAAACAAAGAAAGGTCCAGAACGAAGATTTGGTTTTTCCATCATAAGTTTCTTAAGAAATCAAAAAGGCATCCAACTGCTAAGAACTTAAGATTTGATTGTGTGGGATTAAAAGGAATTCGAAGAAGGATTTATATGCTGAGAAATTTAAGACTCAACTTGAATTTCTAAACAAAATTAAGAAGAATCCTAGAGAAGAGCAGTTTAAGACTTAATTATAGATTTTAAAAGAAACGAAAGAAAATTTAAAATGATGGATCCTTCTTTAATTTCTTATAGCTTCGTTTTTTCATATAGCTTCGTTTTTTGACCAGTAGAAAACCAACCAAAGAATTCTTGCTATTCGAATTTTTTAGGTGTACGACGTTGATGGGAAGTTTAAAAAAATCGATTTTCGAATGTCATTTTTTTAAAAAGTGCCATCTAGTGATAACGATTTTTTTACAACTTATTTTTTTGGTGATGCCATACCCCTGGTCAAGATAACTACAAAAGTTAAATACGTTCCACAAAACTGTTAAGTTCTTAACACAAACTGTAGAAAGTGTATTTCCTTATTTTTTTCTTTGCAAATATATTATTTATTAGTAACTTAATGGAAAAACTGAAAACGATGGTCATACGTTGATTACCCATAGCTGTTATCTACTATTATGCATGCAATTATTACTTTTTTTTTTAAATTGAAAGTAATGTTTTAAAGGTCATACATTGATAACTTAATTTTTGAAGAAATAAATATGTGTGATCATATATTGGCAGCCCGTAAGAACATTTTTCCTTCTTAATATGCTATTATCCTACAATTTATAATACATATATGCAATTAGCACATAATTCGAAAAAATAGTGGCAAAGGTGGAGTAAGCATTTCTACCGGAGAATGAATCTAGGGGATAGTGGTTTACTAAAGTGTTAGTGTAGGAATAGTAGATTAAAGAGTTGTATAACATGTGTCCTAAAACCGCTTCAGATCGGAGATAAAAAATGTTGAAAAAGTGGATAAAATTAAATTTACTTTAAATAATATAGTGGACCCTCATGATCCATGTGGTCAAATGGGAAAAGGTGGGGTAACCATTTCTACTTCAGATTAAGGCACAGGAATAGTAGATTATAGAATTGTACCACATGTATTCCAAAACCGCTCCAGATCGGATATAAAAATTTTTGAAAAAGTGAATAAAATTAAATTTACTTTAAAAAATATAGTGGAACCTCATGACCCAGGTGGTCAAAACGGCAAAAGGTGGCGAACAATTTCTACTCCAGATTAAAGTGAAGGAACAGTAGATTACAGAATTGTATCACATGTGTCCCAAAACCGCTTCAGATCGGAGATATAAATTTTTGTAAAAATGGATAAATTTAAATTTACTTTAAAATATATAGTGGAACCACATGACCCATGTGGTCAAAACGGTAAAAGGTGGGATAACTATTTCTACTTCAGATTAAGGCACAGGAATAGTAGATTACAGAATTGTATCACATGTATCCCAAAACCGCTTCAGATCGGAGATATAAATTTTTGTAAAAATGGATAAATTTAAATTTACTTTAAAAAATATAGTGGAACCTCATGACCCAGGTGGTCAAAACGGGAAAAGGTGGCGAACAATTTCTACTCCAGATTAGAGTGAAGGAACATTAGATTACAGAATTGTATCACATGTGTCCCAAAACCGCTTCAGATCGGAGATATAAATTTTTTAAAAAATGGATAAATGAATGAGGGTTATGTATAGCTGATCTTTTTATTTGGTAAATTAATGTTTTGTAGCTCGATTTCAGATCATAAATTAATATCACTTTCTATTTTAAATTATTTTTCAAATTAAAGAAAGATGATACAATTTTCACAAAGAATAAAAAAAAATTTTAAACAATTCGATAAGGCCAGCAAGATGGTTTGCGCGATTCAAAAGTGGTGATTTCGACACAGACGACAAGGAGAGGCCTGGTCAGCCGAAAAAGATGAGGAATTGGAAGCATTACATTGTTGTCAAACGCAAGAAGAACTTGCATTATCATTGGGAGTTACACAACAAGCCATTTCCCTACGTTTAAAAGCATTGGGATTCATTCAAAAGCAAGGAAATTGGATCCCATATAAATTGAAGCCCAGAGACGTTGAAAGGCGATTTTGCATGTCGGAAATGCTGCTTGAACGCTACAAAAAGAAGTCATTTTTGCACAATGCTGAAGTACTTCGCTGTGCAGAGTGGAGTGTACTAAAACGGAAATGTCATGATACAAAAAATATGTAAGTGCGAAAGAGAAAGGAACAAAATCCACTCGCAGAATATAGTACTCCAGCATTGTGAATCCAATGCTAGAGTACCAGACAAATTCTTGGTTTCTAAGAAAACTTTCCCTTGTGGAATATGCATACAACTAATTTACTTTATATAAAAATTCCACTTTGAAACTTTTTGTTTTCTTTCTAGACCAACATAACCTTCTTCGCAGCTTTAATCCTTAATAGTTATTTTGAACCTAAACATAAATATTTAAACTTCTATATTTTTAACTATTATCGTTTGTTTCGTGTATGGTCGAATGTAGTATAGTTATAGGTAAATATGTAGAATGTGTTATTATACGATACAAACAGGATACACGATTAGGTTATATTGCTTTCCAGGCAATATAAAATGATTGCATTGAACTTTTCTTTATGTAGCATTGTACGATGGCAACTTGCTTGTACAAGGAGTTGTCATATTCCTTTAGAGCACCTTCACGTAAAAGCAACTAAAGTAAACATTAAATACTAACTTTAGTATATAAACCAACCATACGATAAACGTGTACAGGAAACTATTTCATAAAAAGAAAAAAATATATATACAGAAACGAAAGAAATAACATTTAGCTAAACTTAAGGTTTTTTTTTTTTTGGATACAACGAGATATCAAGAGACTTACAAACGTATACATTTCGTCTAACGGCTGATAGTGATGATGAGGACGACGACAACGACTACGATGCACCCAGGTCACATTAACTTATCTTTAAAGCGTTTTCAAAAATATGAAATTATACCCAAAACGTATCGTTAGTTGCCAATAGTAAGACGAGTGTGTACAGAAAGTCCTATTAGCAGAGGTGGACATAAAAGTAGCACATTATATTCTTTGAAGCAACTTATAAGTAAAATCTCCTAACAAATATTGCGTAGGAGCAGAAAATAGGAGACACATATTTTTTAAGCGACCCAATTTTACGTTTAAGGGTTCAAAAATGGAGTCAAAAAAGAAGCCTTTTTGTATGAAAACGTGTCTGAATCTTATTTCAGTCTATAATTTCATTAAAATTAACTTCAGTTTATTAATGTATATAATTTCATTAAATCCCAGCAAAACCTTAGTAATATGTGGGTCTACACTGTTATTAAATTCTGTTGAAATTTACTTAACTTATATTATAAATTTACTCTATATGTGTAATTAAAAAAATTAATTTACTCTATATGTGTAATTAAAAAAAAATAGCCACATTATGTTTAAGTTGATGCACAAGTTATGTGTAATTTCACATTGCAAGTGCGTAAAATGAAATGAATTTTTGAAATTGGTGTGTTAATTTACTAAATTTATGAGTAAAGGAGTAAAAAAGTTAAAGTCGGGCATGCCGACTATATAATAACCTACACCAGTCTGATTTAAAGCCATCTAATATTTGGATCCGAAATTTGAATGGGTTAAAACAGACTTGTGTCAAAATTTTCTATAAAATCATAAAAGAACAGAAAATCGAAAATATAGCCCATATAGGCGATAGGTCCAAATATGGACCGATCTTATCTAGAATCAATAGGCTTTTTCCTTGGGACCATGTAAGTCAACGAACCAAATTTCATTGAAATATCTTCGTATTTGCGACCTGCAGCGTGTAAACAAGCCAATTTTGGGGGGGTACCCTTATATGGGCACTAGGTCTAAACATGGACCGATTTCAAGCAAAATCAATAGGCGTCGTCCTTGGGCCGACATAAGTCGATGTACCAAATTTCTTCAAAATATCTTAATATTTGCGACCTGTAGAGGGTTCACAAGAATGCATGGACAGACAGACGGGCGGACGGACGGACGGACAGGCGGACATCGTTAAATCGAAATAAAAACAATCCTGAGCCGATCGGTATACTATAAGGTGGGTCTAGGACCAATATTTTTTGGTGTTACAAACATTAGCACAAACTTATTGTACCCTCTCCACGTAGTGGTGTAGGGTATAATAAATGTAGAGTGAAATTCTATTGAGAAGCAATTTTCTCGCTATATAAACGTCCCTCCATCACTTCATTTTTTTTTTTTTTTGACATTGTTCAATATTGCGCAAAGAATTTTGAAAAACATTATGATTAATTTTATCTAAATTTTCTCTAAGTGTGTTGGCTCAATTGGCTTCTGAAAAGCTCATATGTATTAAAATTTATTCAGTTCTCAATAAAGATTAATTTTGATTACAATCTTGTAAACAACTTTTTTCAAAATTCGGTGTCCACTAGGGTATTCAATCGATTAATTGTTATTCGATTAATCGAATAATTTTTCTTAAAAATTGTTCGAATAATTCAAAATGTCCAAATTTCGAATAACAAGTAATTCAAATAATTTCTTACGATTAATCGATTAATCGAAATTGGTAGAAAATTACAGAAATGTTTAAAAAATATAAATTTTTTATTAAAAAACTCAAATTTTTAAAAAAAAAAATTGTGGTAAGTAATTTGCTGTAGGCTAGTACCTATCCGGATTTCATTCTGGCCTAAAAAATAATTAAGGGACGACCTAGAAATATTTGTTAACTTCAAATCAATGAGAATATCATGTTTTAAGTAGGAGCGTCAATAAACATCTTAAATTCCAAAGAAAAAAAACAACATAAAATTATCACAGTTTGCTTTGTCATCTTCCAAATTACTACCCTGTTGTTGTGACTTATCTAGTAAAGTAGTGGTATCTATTTACGTATAATAAATTTTTAATTATTTTTTACGACTTTTTAAACGTTGATATTAAATAAAAGCATTAGTAATTATTGTAATTAATGATTATTAGAATTATTAATTATAATTAATGCTCAATGTAATAGTGTATAGTAAGCACTCTGAATTAATAAAATAAATGGATGGAGTTACGAAAACGTAGAGGGAAAATCAATTCTCAACAGAATTCCTCACTACACTTACGTTTTTTTTTTTTTGTACTCAATGCATACGAAAGAGATACAAATTAATGTGCGTTGTCTTATATTCTTCTTTCGGGTGTGGTTCTCCCCGATTTGGATAAAATTTTAATATGTGAAAGAGGGTACAGAAAAAATAAAAATAATGACAAAATCTGATTTCAATTATTACATTTTTTTTTTTATTTTGATGAATTTCATAAGAGTTACTGAATTTATTTTTGTTTCTTTTTAAACTAAAATTATTAAAAACACAACAAGTGTATGTATATTATTTAAGAGAAAATTTTTTCGATTAATCGATTAATTTTAAAATTTTGTTCGATTAAGCGGTTAAGAAAAAAACCCGAATAATTACTTGCACGATTAATCGATTAAAATAAAAAGCCGATTAATTGAATACCCTAGTGGCCACACAACTAATCCCGAGTAAAAATATTTGTTATATAACCATTTACGTAGAGTTTGCTAAAAACCGAAAAATTTGGAAACCGCGGTTTCGGGTTTTCAAAATTATAAAAACCGCGGTTTCGGTTATTTTTCGGTTTTCTTGTGATATTAATAGAACTGTTTTAGAATAATTAAATAAGTATAAAAGTTGAATAATTTAACACGAGCAATATATTCATTAAAATTCAATTGAATTTCTCACTCGAATAAATTTTTTTTATTCTTTTGTCGGCAACTAAAGCTGTATTTTCAAGAGTTTAAATTTTAGCAATTTTTTTAAAACAATAGGAAGTTAAAATTTTATAAATTTCGCGGACTGAAATATGACTGAAAAACATGCGGAGAAAGTCTGAACAAAAACAAACAGTTCTTTAATTAATGTAATAATTCTTAGAAAAAATGTTCATTACAATTAAATACAAAATTTTGTAAAATATGAACTGAGCCCTTTTTAAAATTCAAGATTCAATAATATCCCAGCCAACATTTTTCTGAGCTCTCAGAAGTTATGACTCGCAAAAAACTCTAAAATATGATAATTAACTCTAAGATTTGAGTGTATTAATTTTTTTTTTTAATTTTATCATTGCACATAAATGACTAGAAAATTAATTTTCTAATAATGCACATAATTTGGAGTCTTTTATGTGTCACAAAAGTGAGCTCAGAAAGAGGCTTCATTGGTGAGGCAATGAATCAGGTTTTAGGGTTCTTTTATGAGTCTTCGGATTCTAGTTGTACACTGGGGTGCAATTTTATTAATTATTTCAATTGGCATAAAGTATTTATTAAAAACCGACTTATTTTTGTCGGTTTTCGGTTTCGGTTTTGAGGCTTGAAAAACCGCGGTTTCGGTTTCGATTAAAACCGAACAGCAAACTCTACATTTACGATTTTATAGATTTATATATCGTTGAGTATTGTCATGTATAATTGTATATGATTATATCAAAATATATTTAGTTATATAAAATCATATACCACCATTTTTCGGATCTAATAATATATTTTTAGACATAATTATGTTAAGCCATATATGATTAGATCCGGGAAATGGTGGACTTGGTTAATATGATTTTATATAATTAAATATCCTTTGATATAATTATGTAAAAATATATATTTCACAGTACTCGACGGGATATAATTGTAAAAAATCATTTTTACTAAGGATACTCATTTCTGGGCGCTCAATTAAAGTCTTTGGATCTCGTTACACTTAAAATCTCATTATTAGATATTAGATTTGTTTTTGATCGGCTATAAAATCCTATCCTATTCCAACTCCCTGCTATTTTTCTATTCACATTTACCTATAAAATTTGTATCTTCAATTCGAATCTCTTCGGTATTAGTTGTTAGTTAACTTGTTCACTTGTATTTTGTTTAGTTTGCGAATTTTTGCTTACATTTTGCTAAAGTTGTTGTTAACAAAAATCAAAAGACCATTATGATTATCCTGCTGACTGCATTTAACATCCTGTTGTTGTTCCCCAAAAAAATGAAATTTTCTAGAAAATTTGTATAGTTATCTCTACGTGAGCAAAGTAGCGTAAAGTAAGAGTGTCAATGCATATGAACGGATTTTGCACAGATTCTTTTATTTTGCTACTCTTTAGCCAAAAAAAAAGTACAAAAATCTTAATGCAGTCATTGGCATTTCTATTTAAAGTCAATATACTTCCTGTTTGTTAGAATTTATCAATTTTTTTCGTAGTCATTTGGATAAATGCATCTTAGGGGAAGTGTCTTATATAAGAAATACTTAATAATAGTACACTCATAATATATTTGCCATAACCGATTGATGTTTATTTGAAAAATAATAGCAAATGAAAACAAACTTTTTTCAATTGAAGAATCAATTAAAACACATGGAAACATATTGTTTAACTTTTTGTATAAGTCAATAAAAAACAAACTACAAAAAAATACGTATCCTCTGTAGGAGTTGATAGTTTCAGTCAAATATTCTATTTTTAATTTTCTATTTATAGAAAAAATAATTAAATTATTGCGTTGGAATTACAAGGAATTCTTTACTCGTACACACAAACATAGCCAATAAAAATATGAACGTGTGTGCTGTGTGTGTAGTGTTTTGAAAATTCAAACAAAAAAAAACTTTCAAATATGAAAAAAACAAACCACAAAATCGTTTTTTCCTAACGTTTTGTCAGTTAAAAATTGAAGATTATTTTAACAGACTTTTCAATTATTTTTATTTCTTTTATGGATTGTTTAAACAATGTTTGAAAATAGTTAGCAAAATGGTTTGAATATAATGAAAAATCAGTAGTCCTTTTTTAATAGTGTTTTTAATTAATTTAATATGTATTTTAAGTTGTTTTTAACGATAAAATATTGTGAGTGTATATTAAATAAATGCGCCAAATAAATATTTCGTAATAAGAAACTAAACCATGTGGTCAAAAAAAATGATCTGGCGCAATATCTACACTAATAGAAAAAAGTCCGTAAAAAAATTTGTTAAAACTACTTAAAATTAGTTAAAACTGATGCTGCAGAAAAAAACTGCTAAATTAGCTGATTATTGTTGCTATGTATTAGTAATATAGGAATAGCAAAAATAAAACTGTTAAATATACAGAATTTTAGTTATATTTGAGCTAAATTTTTGTAAATGGAGAATAGCAAATTAACCTGCTAAAATCAGCAAAAACTTTTGATGAATACTTAGTAGCCTAAAAAATCACCAAAAACAGCAGTTTACAATTTTTTAGCAAATATTTCTGCTGATTTTAGCAGAATAGACTGCTATTTGCATTCAACTAAATTTAGCTTAAAAATAGCAAAAAATTTTGTAGATTTAACAGTTTATTTTTGCTAATTTTAGTCTACAAATATTTAGCAAAATTTTGTACAGATTTTACAGTAGAATTTGCTTTTTAAATTTTTTTGTGATTTTTTAGGCTACTAATTACATATATAGCAAAATTTTTTTTTGCAGATTTTAGCAGGTTAAATTATTATTTTCTATTAATAAAAATTTAACTCAAATATAACTTAAATTCTGCATATTTAACAGTTTTATTTTTGCTGTTCCTATCTTACTAATATATATCAAAAATAATCTAGTAATTAAACAGGTTTTTTTTGCAGCATCATTTTAAACTAATTTTTGATAGTTTCAGCTAAATTTTTTATGTAAATTATACAAAACCGTGTAGGATTATATCCTATCAGAATTTCAACTCTGGTTGCCAACGTTTTAAACTAGAGGTCGCTGTAATTTGAAAACAGTTACAAAAATTTCTTAATAAAGCAGTGGCCTATATATCAGTAAGCGGCCCTATGTGCCACTGGGAATTAAAGGATTAATTATATATCAGTAAAGTTGGGTTTAAAAATGTCCAGCGGATCTACGATGTGTTCTTAGTGATTTAATAACTTTTGCCGATTTAGTCCTTTTCCCCACACATCTAAGGGTTTTATGTCTTTTGGGTGGAATTTGAAGGAATAACATTCTGCTAGGGAAAAGTTTTTTTAAGGGTAAAATAAAAATTTCTAAAAAAACATATTGGATCTTTTATAAAAGAAAATTAAAATCTGCACTAAATTCATTTAAATGTCGATTTTATGTAAAAATATTTTGAAAGATGGTTAAGCAAATTGTGGTTATTTGTTGGTTTTGGTTTTTCTTTGACATTTTAAATTTGAATAACGCTCCTAGTCGGGAACAAGTAACTCTCATTGAGTGTGTAATTTTACTAACAAATATTTCTGGAAATACTAAAAACGTCATATATTTCTTGAATTTTTAATTATTTTTTCTATTAGACTAAAATTTAAATCTGTAGTGCGATTCTCTAACTTTTTAACGACAAAATTCGGTATTTAAATTGTCAAATTTTCATAGAAAAAAAAATTACAACTTAACTACCGAATTTTGTTGTTAGAAAGTTAGAGAATTTCCCACCTGTTCTTAAAAGTTGGAAAATATTTTCTGCTTATGATGAGGTTTATGTTTGCATACCCTTTTATACAAAATTGAACAACCAGTCAAAAAAATTTGGATACTTTTTCGAGGGTTCTTATTGTATGAGTCAAAACTTATTCAAATAAAACACATTTTTTTTAAATCATCTTTCTATAACTTGAAAAATAATTTAAACAGAAAGTGATATTAATTTATGATCTAAAATCGAACTAAAAACATTCATTTACCAAATAAAAGATCAAGTATACATACCCCTCATTCATATATATTTTGCATGAAAATATGAGCCTTCTATAATGAATCATAAAAGACAAAAAATTTGAGCAAAATTATTAAATCCAAGAGATGATTCAGAAATGACTCAGAAATGTAAACAAACTTGAATATTTTGTGAACAATTCGAAAAGGCTCAAAACAAGATTTATTTTTGAGAGTCTCGAATTTTTGAAAATCCTTTTTTTTTATTCGTTTTTAAATCAGAAAAGAAGGCTCTTTTGGATAAACTACTTTCATACAAAAATTTTAACTTTTAATAATAAATTTTGAGTTTTTTTTTTATTAATTTTTAGGCTTGTTTGCTGTTAAAAAATTTTCAAACAATCTGAAAAAAATTCAGCTTTTCTAAAATAAAAAATTTTAGGGGATTTTTTGTTGGCTGAATAGTTTTAGGGGGCTTTTTGAACAATCTCGGGGGATTTGAAAAAAGAATACTTGGCAACACTGATAAAGTGTGATCATTTTTTTAGTATGCATTCGCGAAAATGGCAATCACATTACATATTGTTATTGTGCTCTCTTTTTGTATATTTAAAATTAGCAGTTAAAATATAATTGCAATTTTAACCGCTCATGAATTTAAATCAGTTATGTTAAAAATATAAGATTTTTAATTAACTTTAACACTACATAATGAAGAAGTTACAAATGTCTTACCTTACCTCCCCTTAACACTTTCTGCAGGCTTGCTCTTATTTAATGTAAAGAAACACATTTTACTTAATCTAACACTTTTTTTTTGATATTGAAACAGAGGCCATTGATATTTATTTTTTATATTTTTATGCAATTTTCTTTATATTTTGATATTTTCTCTTTAATTAAATTGCTGTTTTTAATTTAATACAACACTACATACATATTTTATTTATATTTAATAATTTCACCCCACTCTAACAACTCTACTGAAACTGATGCAAAAGCACTAACAACAAACACACTAAACCACCAAAAATGACTAAAACAACAAAAATTTGGGGCTCCACCAACTAAATTTGTGACTGAATTAATATTGCACTTTTTTTGCTTTCTTTTCTAACACTTTTATTTGTTAAATTTTAATGAATTGACAAGAAAATTTTATTAAATGATTATTACTAAATTAAATTTATATAATAATTTTATGAATATTTGCATAATTTATTAACGAAACTAAAAACGATCTGTGAACACCGGTTATTTCAACTAAACTAAAACAATATCGCTGAAGAGTAGGAGAATTTTAGTACATAGAATTAAATATTAATATGTACAATATAACCCATTCTATTAATATTTATGTACCATTTGTATTTTCTTTCTTATTCTCTATCTCCCGCTCTATCTCATTCCCTCACTCTCTTTATCATACTAATAACAGTAAAGTTCTGTTTCCCTTTCCTTGTATTTTGTGTACCCCTTTCCAACTCTACTAATATTATTTCCCTTTCCGACCAATATTGTACTATTGAGTACGATATATGTAGACCAAATTTCATTCCATTACATTTTGGTATTTAGTATTGTTAGTATATAGCAAAGGTGGGCAAATGCGGCCCTTTGCTGATTTTTGGGCGGCCCTTGTTGAAATTCAAAACTTTTTTTTTAATATTTTATTTCGCAATTTTTTTAAGTTTTTTATTTCGAAAATTTTTAGATAAAAAATTAGTGCCAATTTTAGAGTCGGAACTAAGATCTATTTGAAAATTGCATACTTAAAACATATCTAAAGGAACAATCGATCTTACCCTTAGGGCCATTTTAGATATAAATTTGTTACTTAATCCTTAAATGCATGATCTCTGCAATTTTAACCATTTTTTTTATATGATTTCTAAAGGCGTAAAAATACCAAAAAAAAAAAAAATTATTTTAAAAAAATTTGATTTTTACTTTAAAATATGGTTTTTTGCCAACTAGCTAAATTGTGATTATTTTAACGTGTATATAAAAAAAAGAAAAAAAATATATAAATTATGAATTATGCATCCATTATCGCCAAAATTAATTTTATTGCGAGAATACCACTTTAAATATTTAAACAAACATTTTTGAACTCTCATAAAAAACAAAGTTCAGGGACCTGTCCTGGGATTTGTCTTGTGACATGTCACAAGGGGTCAACTTCCCCCTCCTATGTCAACGCCATGTAAAAGTGTCCAGTCTATTTCATATAAAGGGGCCAGTTCGGTGACAGTTTGTTAAAATTTCCCGCAGGGTGCTTAAAAAATCTGAGCTAAACTATGAGAATACTTTATACAGAAGCGGCCTCAATGCCCAAAAATGCAGTTTTATGCATTCAGTGAGTTTTTTATTAAAAAACTGGTATGTTGCCAAATGGCTACACCATCCATTTAAGGGTTAAGCAATATTTAAAACAAAAATCCATCTTAGTTCTGGCCTTTAATTCTTTACAAAATAAATTCAACTTCCTTTACAAAACATGTCGCCATTCACAAATACATAAGAAACTATCGTTTCATAAATTAAAAAATCTCATTTTGCATTAAAAAAATTTTTTATCACATTTGCCAAGTTTTATTTTTGATTTTCATCACATTTATGAAGCATTTTATAAATATGACTGAGGTTTTCCTTCGAGTGATTTGCTTTGCTAATTTTTTTGTTGCTAATTTTAGCAAATAATTTTTAAATTACAGCCTACAACAATTTTATTAAAATTTAGTAGCTGTTCCTAATTTTTGAGTTGTTAAAATTAACAAAATATACCGAAGAGCGAAAAATATTTAAATTTCCGGTAAAAACATCAACATTTTCAGTAGCCAATACAGACTTTTATGTTGAGTGGGCGAGTTTTATATCAGCACAAAACACGAGTTTAAACTTAAATTTTACTTTTGTAAGAAATTTTGTTTAAAAATTTATGAATGAAATGACTCAGAAATGTAAACAAATTTGAATATTTTATAAACAATTCAAAAAAGACTCAAAAAAAAGATTAATTTTTGAGCCTTTCGAATTTTTTTTAATCCTTTTTTTGAGTAATTTTTTAATCAAAAAAGATGAACCACTTTCATACAAAAATTTGAACTTTTAGTAATATTTTTTATCTTTTTTTATTCATTTTTGGGCTTGTTTGCTGGCTGGGTAGTGCAAATATTTTTATTTAAAAAAATTTTAAAACAATCTTCAAAAAAAAAATTGAAGAATTTCTGAAATAAATAATTTTAGGGGAATTTTGTTGATCGAATAGTTCTAGGGGGCTTTTTGAACAATCTCGGGGGATTTGAAAAAAAATACTTGGCAACACTGAAAAGGTGTGATCAATTTTTTAGTATATATTCGAAAAACGAAAATGGCAATCACATTATTGTTATTGTTTGTGCTCTCTTTTTGTATATTTAAAATTAGCAGTTAAAATATAATTGCAATTTTAACTGCTCATGAGTTTCAATCAGTTATGTTAAAAATATAAGATTTTTTAATAAACTTTAACACAACTTAATGAAGAAAATATGACAAATGTCTTACCTTACCTCCCCTTAACACTTTGCTGTTAATTAATGTAATACCCACATTTTACTTTAATCACAACACTTCTTTTTTATATTGAAATAGTGGCTACTGATATTTATTTTTATATTTTTATGCAATTTTCTTTATATTTTGATATTTTTTCTTTAATTTTATTGCTATTTTTAATTGAATGCAAAACTACATACACATTTCATTTATATTTAATAATTGCACCCCACTCTAACAACTCTACTGAGACTAATGCAAAAGCACAAACAACAAACACACTAAACCACCAAAACTAAAAAAGAACAAAATTTTGTGGCCCCACTAACTAAATTTGAGACTACATTAACATTGCTCTTTTTTAATTCTTTTTTAACACTTTTATTTGTTAAATTTTAATGAATTGACTACAAAATTTTATTAAATGCTTATCACTGAACACTTTACTAAAGATTTATTTAAAATTAATTTAATAATTTTATGAATATTTGCATAATTTATTTACGAAACTAAAAACGATCTGTGAACACCGGTTATTTCCACTAAACTAACTCAATATCGTTGAAGAGTGGAAGAATTTTCTAGTACATAGAATTACGTATTAATATGTATAACCCATTCTATTAAAATTTATATACCATTTGTATTATCTTTCTTATTCTCTATCTCCCGCTCTATCTCATTCTCTCACTCTCTTTATCTTACTAATAACAGTAAAGTTCTGTTTCCCTTTCCTTGTATTTTGTATTTCCCTTTCCAACTCTACTAATATTTCCCCTTCTGAACCATTTTATACTACGGAGTACGGTATAGTTCAAATTTCATACCATTTTAGTATTATTAGTATAGTCAGTATATAGAATAAAGTTAAAATTAATAGCTATAAGAAATTGAAAAATTGAATTTAAAAAGAGTCTTAAGGGTGAGTAACACGAGCGTAAAGGTAACGTAAATGTAAACGTACTTGCCAGATCATTCTATTGAAATCAGAATTTTCTAACCGTCATCGAAACAACTGAATCATTTTAGTAGGAAAAAATATAAAATGAATAAAGAAAATATACTCAAACAACAAATAAGTAATAAAAATTAACAAATAAATGTAAAAATTTAGAAAAAAATAAAAAAACACACGAAATAGATGCTAAATAGTAATGTTGTTTACGGTTTTCTATAAGTGCACTTTTTAGCTACGGCACGTTAGCAGTTACAGCTCATTTAAGTTTACGGTTCAGTAATCCGCCCTTTAAACTTGAAGCTAAAAAATAAAGACATCTTGGTTTTAGTAAATAAAAAGATGATGTATTTTATTGACAGTCAACCATTTTCCATCATTAAATCGAAATAAATATCTGTACCTACCAGGCGCGGATCCAGGATTCACTCAAGATGGGGAGGGGGGGGGGGTTCTAAACATTTTTCGTATCTTATATGATAGTCCTATCTATAGATATTTCATGAACTAGATGCAAGAAGGGTATAAGACTAGGGTCATAATCGCTATCGGATCGCACATCGAACCGGACATCGGAAAAAACAATTGCGTCAATTACGGTATGAAGCATGATAGCACACACGAATATAATGGAATTTTCGCATAAAAAAATTTTTAAATGTGAATAAAGAGGAAAAAAAAATATCGAAAATATTAAAAAAAATAAGAAAAATATTGGTAATATCAGAAATTAAAAAAGTGCAATAATTTATGAAATATCTGAAAATAAAAATTTTTGTGAATGAAATTTGATTGCTAATTTCTACT
Source organism: Leucophora obtusa (assembly GCA_949987735.1). Taxonomy (NCBI): domain Eukaryota; kingdom Metazoa; phylum Arthropoda; class Insecta; order Diptera; family Anthomyiidae; genus Leucophora; species Leucophora obtusa. The sequence continues at coordinate 171,654,815 of OX465299.1, forward strand.
TATTTTTTATTTTCGATATTTGCATATTTTTTTTGTAATTGTTTCACTTAATTCTAACATTTTTATTTTATTTTAATTGTAATTTTTAGTTTCTGGCAATTTATTTTCACATTTTCCACATTTTTCGATCGACTGTCGGACAACGCACTAATGTTCTGTATGATGTCCAATTGCATCCCCTAGTCTTATACTCCTCTTGCTAGAAGTAGAAGTTTTAATACATGTTTTAGCATAGATTTGCCAAGTTGTTCCAAAAAGTTAGGGAAAATCTGCTCAACCCAATTTTGACATTTTTTTAATGTTTAGTTAGTTTTCTTTACAGAAATAATTACAAGATTTTAATGTTCTGTTTTGTAAAAATCATTTATAAATTAAATAATATTTTATAAAATGAAAATTTTCACAACATTTTGTGAAAAATTCTATTAAAATAATGGACAAATTCCAATGAAACTTCATCGGTTTTATGCAAAAACTCAGATAATGCAGATAATTCTCTGTTAAAAGTATGAGTTTTTTTCAATTTAAATATTTTTTTATATGTGTATTAAATCAAAATTAACATAAAACATTTACATTACAATTAACCAACTAGTCATTAAAAACTACTACCTCCGTTCCGAAATGAGATTAACATTTCTATATTTTTGCTGGGATTAGGGAAGTTTTTTAAAAAAACAAATTTTTTTTGGATAGTTGGTAGCACATATCAGTGATTCTGAATTTATAGATAGCTTTCCAATTTCTTTTTTTAAATTTATTTTTAATTCGATGTCAAAGTTGAAAATTAGAATTAAAATAATTCTTTGATTTTGTGTGAAAAAAATTAACACCATTCAGATAAATTAGAAAACGTATTTTTGACATCACAAATATGTATGGAATCTATAAAAATTTTATTAAATTAAAAAAAATAAAAATAATTGTCTGCAACTGGCTTTGAACTCGGAATCTTCCGACTAAAAACCTTTTTTAACGAACCGTCGTCATTTTTATAAAATCATTGCTTAACCAGTGAATTAATTTTTATACCGTTGGCAATTTCTTAATAGGTAGCACTGGAGAATCACTGGTTGAAATTGTTGGCATAGCACTCTAAGTCAATTCTTTAACAGTGGTTTTTTATAAACTACCAAAAATGTTTGTGAAACAAATACCGCTAAAACGCTTTCTGTAAACGCTATTATATACTACTATACTGTTCAGCCAGTCATTTATTTTTAAAACAGCATTTATCCGGTGGTATGCCAGTGCTTGATTTTTTATACGACTGGCAGTTTCTGACTGGGTAGTTCTGATAACACTTCTTAGTCAAATGAATGCTATTGAATAAGAGTTCAAAAAGTAAAATATTTTTATTATGAAAAAGTTCTAAAAGCTGGCGGTGTCTTATAATATTTTTAGAAAGCATTTGTTTTTAATTTAAGACAATAAATTAGATTTTATTATAACACATTTTCATGTAAAATTGTAGTTGATATAATTATTTTCTTATAAGTCGGAATTCTCTGAATCCTGGGATAAACGAAAAAAAAAAAATCTGCGGCCTCAGGAAATGAAAATGTCCGGGAAAAGAAAAAACCCTAGTAATAAGGCAAACAAGAACACGAAAGCTGTGCATAACAAAAGAAACGAAGTAAAAAACATTCGGTAATTTCATAAAAATAATTATTTAAGTGCTTTTTTAACTTCTCTGGTTAAAATTTAGTGTTTTTATTATTAGCTAACCATTTCTATTATTAATTCGAAATAAAAATCTTTAGCATTATTCAGAATTCATTAATTTGTATGATTAGGTGATCAGATATTAAATTCTTTTTAATTTTTATTCACTTCGAATCGCAAATAAATATTGACAGAAGTTATAATAATAAAATATATATTATATTTAGTTCCATTTAATATATAAAATATTAAATTTTTCGCATAACATCTTTTCAAACAATTGTTTGGATGAATTTTATAATCTGCGGATTAGGTATATCGAAAATATTATTTATTTATCCTCATATAGTAACCAAAATTATTAAATTAAAATATTTTTAGAAAATACATATAATTAATAAAGATTCAAAAATACACCGATTCAGATTTTATATACGAAGCATTATAAGTTAAACACCAAAGCCAACTTATCTTGAAAATAGGATTTTTGTATATTCCAAAAAAGCTTACAAAATATCAATCTTTGTTGAATTTTTTTTTGGGAATTGTTGCTTTTTCTAGTTTTGCTATTTTAGCAGTAAAGGCAAACATACATACACGTTCAATATTATTGATCAATGTTTTTAAAATCAACCAATCAGAACAAAGTATTTAAAAATAAAATGTTCTGATTGGTTGATTTTTGAAAAATAGGTCAATAATATTGAACGTGTATGCCCTACTTTATGGCATTTTTTGCTTTTTTCTAAATTTATTGAAATTGACAACAAATTGACGAAATTTACAATAAACCCTGTCTATGCATTCTATAGAAAAGTCGACAATTATCGTCCACTTTACATAACAAATATTTCTAGAAATTCTAAAAACGTCGTATATTTCTTTAAATTTTATTTATTTTTTATTATACTAAAATTTAAATCTGTTTTTAAAAGTTGAAAATCATTTTCTGCTTATGATGAAGATTATATTTGCATATCTTTTATACAAAATTAAACAGTCCAAATTTTTTTATTTAAAAAAATTTTAAAATATGCAAAAAACTTGGAAGTTTTCTAAAATAAATAATTTTAGGGGGTTTTTTTGTTGGTTAATTTGTTCTAGGGGGGCTTTTTGAACAATCTCGGGGGACTTGAAAAAAAATAATTGGCAACACTGAAAAGGCGTGATCAATTTTTTAGTATTCATTCGCAAAACGAAAATGGCAATCACATTATTGTTATTGTGCTCTCTTTTTGTATATTTAAAATTAGCAGTTAAAATATAAATGCAATTTTAACTGCTCATACATTTGAGTCAGTTATATTAAAAATACAAGATTTTTAATTAACTTTAACACTACATGATGAAGAAGTTACAAATGTCTTACCTTACCTCCCCTTAACACTTTCTGCCATCTTGCTGTTATTTAATGTAAAGAACCACATTTTACTTAATCACAACACTTTTTTTGATATTGAAATAGAGGCCATTGATATTTATTTTTATATTTTTATGCAATTTTCTTTATATTTTGATATTTTTTTCTTTAATTTAATTGCTATTTTTAATTTAATACAACACTACATACACCTTTTATTTATATTTAATAATTGCACCCCACTCTAATAACTCTACTGAAACTGATGCAAAAGCACTAACAACAAACACACTAAACCACCAAAAATAACTAAAATAACAAAAATTTGGGGCTGCACAAACTAAATTAGAGACTGAATTAACATTGCTTGCGCCTTTTTGATTTCTTTTTCAACACTTATTTGATAAACTTTAATGAATTGACAACAAAATTTTGTTAAATGATTATCGCTAAACACTTTACTATTGTTTTATCTTAAATTTATTTAATAAGTTTATCACTATTTCCATAATTTATTCGCGAAACTAAGAACGATCTGTTAACACCGGTTATTTGCACTAAACTAACACAATATCGTTGAAGAGTGGAAGAATTTTCTAGTACATAGAATTACGTATTAATATGTATAACCAGGGCTGCCAGATAATTTTGATGAAAAATCGGCACATTTTCGAAAAAAAATCGGCCTTTTCGGCACTTTGATTTTACATAATCGGCAAAAAAAAATCGGCACTTTCAAAAATACTCATTTATGTAATATTCAGGTTACTTTACATTTTGTGTAAAATAATATGTTTTATAGCGAATTTACATTGTAAAAATGTTCACTAGATTTCGTTTTGAAATCCAACTCGAAATCTATATCGTTTACATTAGAATATTTGACAGATGAATGGGATTTCGATCAGCCAACAACAAATTTTTTGTAAACAAACTAATAGCGAATTTACATTATGATCGAAATCGAGTTAAAAGTAGATTTCGATAGATTTCGACTGAAATCCAATTCAAATTTGGGATTTCAAACAGATTTCCCATAGGAAATGAAATCCCAATTTAATTTGGATTTCAGCGAAATCTCATCGAAATCCAAATTGAAATCCAATTTTTCTCCCATATTTGCAGAAAAGTAGGGAAGTTTGCAGAAAAAGTGGCAACATTCAGCAGCTGTTTATGTCATAAAAAATTAATAAATAATAAATTTTAATAACTTTAAAAAATTAAGGAATAACATAATAAAGTCTGTTATTTTTAATTGAAAGAAATATTTAAAGTTGAAAACGGCTATTTTATTGCATCCGACGAAGAGAAACTATGAAAAATCATTTGATTGCGCCGACAAGAGCACTGACAAAACATTGAATATTTTAGCTTTCTACTAATCATCCCTATAATTAAACACATTTCTTAGCAAATATAACTTTGTATCTTTCATAATATAAATGATTTTTGTGTTCCGGCATTACATAAAATAGTTTTTAGAATATCTTTTAATTTTGGTTATTTTTTAAGGTTAGTTTGTTTACAAAAAAATTGTTGTTGGTCGATCGAAATCCCATTCATCTGTCAAATATTCTAATGTAAACGATATAGATTTCGAATTGGATTTCAAAACGAAATCTAGTGAAAAATTTAACAATGTAAATTCGCTATAACCTTAAAAAACAACCAAAATTAAAAGATTTTCTAAAAACCATTTTATTTAATGGCGGAATACAAAAATCATTTATATTATGAAAGATACAATGTTATATTTGCTAAGAAATGTGTTTAAGTTTAGGGATGATTAGTAGAAAGCTAAAATATTCTATGTTTCGTCAATGGTCTTGCCGGCGCCATCAAATGATTTTTCATAGTTTCTCTTCGTCGGATACAATAAAATAGCCGTTTTCAACTTTAAATATTTTTTTCAATTAAAAATAACAGACTTTGTTATGTTATTCCTTATTTTTTTTAAGTTATTAAAATTTATTATTTATTAACTTTTTATGACATAAACAGCTGCTAAATGTTGCCACTTTTCTGCAAACTTCCCTACTTTTCTGCAAATATGGGAGAAAAATTGGATTTCAATTTGGATTTCGATGAGATTTCGCTGAAATCCAAATTAAATTGGGATTTCATTTCGTATGGGAAATCTGTTTGAAATCCCAAATTTTTATTGGATTTCAGTCGAAATCTATCGAAATTTACTTTTAACTCTATTTCGATCATAATGAAAATTCGCTATTAAGTTTAACAATTAAATAAAAATAAAGGCTTAAGAGATAAATGAAATGATAATAAAAAAAATGTTAGTTGTAATTTTATGAATATTTTTATGATACATATTCAGATATTATCTGACCAATAATATGTACATACATAAATTAATTTTACATCTTTTAAAAATAATTCTTCTCCGAAATTAAGGTACCCGTACACCTTGAAATATTATGCAAATATTGGACCTTTTTTTAATCACTGGATTTATTTTATTTCGTTAAAACATTCACATTTTGTTTTTTAAATTTCAAAATTTAATATATTTAATATATATATATAATGTGAGAGAAAAACATTAAATTTTATAAAAATGTGAACACCGGGATTGAATTAAGCTAAATCCAAAATAGATTTATAAATAAAATAAATCCGTTTTGGATTTAGCTTAATTTAATTCCAGAAATTGCGTTTTAGAAAAATTAAAATTTTTTTCTTTTACATTATCTTAGCAAATAAGTGTAGAATTTGGATAAAAATATTAAATTTTGAAAATTAAAAAACAAAATGTGGATTTTCTAACAAAATAAAATAAATCCAGTGATTAAAAAAAGGCCTATTATTACTAGGGCTCGTATATTCATGCATTTATAATCGTGTTTTATGTACATAAGATGTAGGTATGATTAAAATTGAAAACAAGGCATTTTAAATTTTAAAAATATGCATTTAAAATTTTAAAAATATGCATTTAAAATTATAAAAATATGCATTTATTATTGATTTTTCAACGTTTTTGTTATTATCAATTCAGTTTTAGTATTACATATTTTTAAAAGTAGTTTAAACATTGAAAATTGCCATTAATCATCGTCAGAAATTGCTTTATGTTTGATAGTTTTGTATTCGAAATCAAAAAAAATGTGGAAAAATATTTATAAATCAGAATAGAATATTGTTCTACCTAATAGTGAATTTAGACTGAGCAAAAACTACCTAGTTTTTGACCGTTGCTAGTTTTTACTTGTCAAAACGCAACAAACAAAAACTACTTTTGTACAAAAAGGTAGTTTTTTTCAGTCTAAATTCAGTATTAATTGCAAATCCTAACATGATATTTAGAAAATAGGCAAAAACACAGTTTTAAAGTAAATACCAAAAAGTATGCTAAAAAATATTCGTTTTTAGCAAATAATGCAAAAAATATATATTTATACCACAATGTGCAACAAAATATTTTAAAAACATGCATTTGCAGCAAAATATGAAAAAAACAAGCATTAACAAATCGATGCCATTTTGCTGAAAATTTGTTGATCGCAAAGATATTTTGTTAACATTCTTTTTCAGCTAACGGTAACAAACATGAATTTACATGAACTTTCGAAATGTCAAAGATAGAATTGTTTTCTTATTTATTAATGCATTGTAAATCACCAAAAATTAAAATTTCGTGTTTTTGAGTTTTAACAAAAAATCGGCATTTTTCGACCAAAAATCGGCAAATCGGCATTTTGCATATTTTTTAATAAAAAATCGGCAAAATACCGAAAAATCGGCAATTCTGGCAGCCCTGTGTATAACCCATTCTATCAATGTTGCTAACTCTTGAAGGCAGGAAAGCACCGTGAGCATTATGAAAACGGGTAAAAAGGGTAAAAATTTCCCAAAAATGGGGTAAAAAAGCACGATATTAATTTTTTTTAAATTTTAATAAAGGATTTAATAACACATTTTAGCTTTGTGAAATCGTGTAAAAAAGGTTAAAAAATAACCAAAAAAGGGTTAAAAAAGCACCAAACTAATATTTAAAACTTTTTAAGTTTAAATATAACGAAGTAGCTATTTAAAATTGTACTACAAACATTGTGAAAAAATGTATTTCTTGTATAGTTCGTATTATTTTTTCAACTTTGTCAGAAAATTCAAGAAAAATTTAAAAAAACGAGAACAAATACCAAAAATATAAACTGTACAAAAAGCACTAAAAGCACTGCCACAAATTTAAAAAAGCACTGTAAATACCCGCTTTTTTCAAACGGGTATTTGCAAAAAATCACCGGGTACAGGAAGGAAAAAAGCACCAAAAAATACCCGAAAAGCCCTGAAATGGCAACACTGCATTCTATTAAAATTTATATACCATTTGTATTATCTTTCATATTCTCTATCTTCTGCTCTATCTCATTCTCTCACTCTCTTTATCTCACTAATTCAAGTAAAGTTCTGTTTCCCTTTCCTTATATTATGTATTTCCCTTTCCAACTAAACTAATATTTCCAACCTATATTGTACTTTTGAGTACGATATAGATCAAATTTCATTCCATTTTAGTATTTAGTATTGTTAGTATTTTAGTATTGTTAGTATGTAGAATAAAGTTAAAATTAATATCTATACGAAATTGAAAAACTGAATTTAAAGAGAGTCTTAAGTAGGGCATACACCTTCAATATTATTAATCAATTTTTCAAAAATCTACCAATCAGAACATTTTATTTTTAAATACTTTGTTCTGATTGGGTGATTTTAAAAACATTGATCAATAATATTGAACGTTACATGGGGTTTTTTGAAGACGTTCGTTGTCTCACGAATGAGTCACTACATGTATTTTGTTTTTATATTGCATGTATTTTGTTATTGTATTTGCGTTCGTATGAAGCAAAACATCATCCAGAAACGCCACTTTAAACTTGAAGATGAAAAAAAAGATGATATCCCGAGTAAAAACGTTTGTATATAATATTGTATAATTTTATATACCCATATATCTTTTTGTACCCCAGTGTAAATAACCGGACATAATTATATGCATCCATATATAATTTTTTCCTTCTCAAAAAACTGTAGTTGCATCCTATTTATACCGATCAGTATATAATTGTATATTGCATTTACAAATATATGAGGCATTCCACACCAAATGTCCAGCTTGTAAAACATATGTCGTATCAATGTCAAATTTTCGATATATATAGGCCTGGGTAGCATAAAAAAGAATTGGTACTTGTTTTTTACTTTTCCACAAAATGGGCTAGGTAGGCGTGATCAAATTTTGAAATAATTTAAAAGCGTTTTTAGTTAACAATTTGTTAAAATATTTTTATATATGCCAAGATCCTAAAATTAAAAATAACACAGTACAACACTAAAAATGCATCGGGCATGCGACATATTCTGATAGATTTAAGGATAAATATCACGAATGTGAACCCCAAATTTTAAAATTAGCTCTACTCATATCTAGGATATGATTGCAATTAAAGTGAAAACTTCACTTATTATTCTATTTTGCAAATCTAGTAAATTCCCTTAATCGGATTTGCAAAATCTTTACATATGACGTAAATTCATATTCCACTAAATTTTTTTTATTAAAAGAATCACAACTTTTGCATCAACATTTCCAGAAAATTCAATTTGAAATACATATTTTACATATTTTTTATTTCAAATAAATTTTATGTGAATTTACTATGGCAAAAGGATATAAAGTACATTTCTGAACATGCATATTTTAAAATCGTTATTTTTTTCGAAATTTGCACTTCAATTCTCTAAAACTTTGTTGAAATTGATTGAAAAATATATTTTTAATATTTCTGAATGGTTTTATGTGGGTTTTATATTTTAAGATTTGTCACAGACTCCTTAATTTTTAGGTATTAAAAAAGTCAGTCTTTTTCAGGTTTAGTCAATATTAACTTTAAATTAAAACAGAAAATGCTACTTTTTTTGATAAATTAAGTAACGTGAGATGTTTACTAAAGGTACAAATTCAAATATTAGATATTCCTTTCATCGCAGATTATTTATTAACGAAATCGTGAAAAAGAGAAATTTCAATTTTAAATGCATATATAGGGTATTTTATCGCAGCTGTCAAAACGTGCAATGTATCAAATTAAAGGGCATATTTCATCATTTAAAAATGTTGCAAAAAATAGCGTTATTACTTTCAGTTTTATATTTTTTTGCAAAAAGTTTCTTAAAAAATTTAATTTTCCTCCAAAAAAGTTTTGCAAATATTTCTTAAACTATAGCTAACTTTAAAATTATTTTGCCATATTCGTGATCTGCTTCCCAAAGTCTATTAGAAATGATGTGTCGCAATCCCGATGCATCAAATTTTTCTTATTTTGTTGTACTGTGTAATCTATAGAATTTTTCACGTGAATGCAAAAAAAACTTGAAATTTTTGAGAAGAAGTTCTGAATTTGTATTTTTTTTTGGATTTTATGAAAAATTCAATTTATCAAAAAACACCCTACTTTTATTTTATTTTCTAAATATTTTTAAAAAATCTCCAGATAATTTTCTAATGGTAAGAAAAAAATTGGAGATGTCTTCGGCTTAGTTTTTAAGAAAATTTACATTGAATATGGTACAAATGTAGTTGTACCATATTTTGGGAGATTTGTGCATGGGTGCGTATGAGTAATATATGTATATGTGGTATAGTGTTTGCAATAATAAATGTAATTCTTTCGAAAATTAAGACGAATATCACTCTAAAAGTTTTTAAAACTATAAAAGATCATGCCGATGGTCATATGAAGTCAACCCTTTGCTGTCGATATATTCAGAACTTGAGATATGTAATAACATACAGTGGTGGAAAATATAATAGGAACGCTTCAAGTTTTTACTAATTTTATTCTCGTTGCCTTTATTTTTAACGATCAAAATAGTGGCTAAATTTGCCCCGAAAGAAGAGGAGATGCTCCAGAAAATTGTGCAGAATTTTAATGCAACGTCTGCTTTTTTTATTTTTTCACTTGTTTTGAGTGGGCGTGGCTTTTAATGAAAAATTAGCGATATCGACATTTTATTAAATTACATAGTACAATTTAGCGAGTAAATCTGTTCTGTACAAACTGTATATTGAAAATTCTACAAAATTTTCCTAAGTCTTGCATGATTTTTATTTACAAATGGATGCCAGACTTAAAATGGCAGTGCTTTTAAACATGACCAAATTTTTCTTTGTTTTTAGCGATTTTAAAATAAAGTTAACAACACTGTAATTTTAACACGAAATGCTTTTTAGAATAGCGTAAAAAAATCTTGACTGATTTGTTATATGTGACAAGTATAGAATAAAACTATTCACTTTAAAAAAAAAATTTTAGATAAGTCTATAGGATAAACCAAAATTGGGTGTGTGTAATGGGTGTAAATTTTTGAAAAAAATTTAAACAATTTTCTTCTTTTTAAATAAGGCAGATATTTAAAGTCTTCGGGCATAAATCAGTTTAGAATTTGTCATTTTCTAAATGCAGTAACCAGTAAATTTTCTTTCTACATTAGAACAATAAGAAAAAATTATCTTTTTTCTCCAAAAATTGCAATGCGTGCACCTTGGAATTTTTTGAATATTTCCTCTTCCAACAAATTTCAGTACATGATTAATTGAAGCTCCACGGGCTAATTGTGCTTTTTTAATTCGTCTTTTCTTAAAAATTAATTTTTTTATGCAAATATTAAATTGCATTTCTAATTTCAAGTAGATATCAACTCTACTGAAAATAATGCAATAAATTTCAATATGGGACAGTATCTCTTTTACGAAATTCCCTTGATTTTTAACGAGTTGCAATGTATATGTCAATTTATGAAAAAGTGTTACATTTTTTACTTTTCTAAAAAAATCATAATTTCTTAAAATGCATAAAAATTATTAAAGTTTTTATTATTTGCAATCTATAGCAGTAAATACTAATACTAATATTTCTTTCATTTAAAGTTTTTTCGCATCTATCTTAAAGATATTGACATCAAATTTTCAAAAATACCAAGGTACATGTCATTCCTCTGCTGCCTTAAAAACGTTCAGAAAATAAAAAAATATTTATTTGTTAGGACTTGGAATAATAAACACCGAATATATTTTATTATATTATTTATTATATTTGTTCAAAAAATAATTAAATTAGGGATTTTCATATAAATTCGTAAATTCCTTGTAAACCTTGTCTAAATACAAACCATATTTTTTATGTATGGAGTTTGACATTAAACTCAAAAACATACCAGGTTTACACCGTTTACGAGTATAATACGAGTTTATATGAAAACGCCTATTATTTAAGTTAAAAAACATAGGCTCCTTTATAAAAAAAAGTCTGTCACTTATAAAAAATATTCATAAATAAAAAAAAAAAACATAAAGTTTGTCATAAGTTGACAAGTCGTACCTAAAATAAGTTAAGAGCATGCCAAGCGGCTTCCCTGTCATATATAAGTTATTTAATTCCTTTTATCACATAACATATCTCAAGTTCTAAATATATCGTGAGAATTACATTTATTATTGCAAACACTATACCACATATAAATTACTCATACGCACCCATGCACAATTGTACCATATTCAATGTAAATATTTTCGAAAACTAAGCCGAAGACATCTCCAATTTTTTTCTTACCAATAGAAAATTATCTGGAGATTTTTTTAAAAATATTTAGAAAATAAAAAAGAGTAGGGTGTTTTTTGATAAATTGAGTTTTTCATAAAAACACAAAAAATCCAAATTCAGAACTTCTTCTGAAAATTTTAAGTTTTTTTCATTCTGAAAATAACACGTGAAAAACTCTATAGATTATGTTGAATTTTAGGATATTGGCATATGCTTATATAAATCGAATATTTGACATTGATACAACATATGTTTTACAAGCTGGACATTTGGTGTGGAATGTCTCATATATTTGTAAATGCAATATACAATTATATACTGATCGATATGTAACAAGATGCAACTGAATACGACATCAGCTTGTCCGGTTATTTACACTGGTGTAAGAAAACATATATGGGTATATAAAATTATACATTATTATATCCAAACGTTTTTACTCGGGATATCATCTTTTTCTTTACTAAAATCAAGACGTCTTTATTTTTCAGCTTCAAGTTTAAGGTGCTGCTTCTGGATGATGTTTTGCTGCATACGAACGAAAATACAATAACAAAATACATGCAATACAAAAACAAAATACATGTAGTGACTCATTCGTGAGACAACGAACGTCTTCAAGAAACCCCATGTAAGACTCTTTTTAAATTCAATTTTTCAATTTCTTGAATTTTAACTTAATTCTCTATACTAAAAATACTAAATACTGACAATGCTAAATACTAACAATACTAAATACTAAAATGGAATGAAATTTGATCTATATCGTACTCAATAGCGCAATATAGGTCGGAAATATTAGTATAGTTGGAAAGGGAAATACACAATACAAGAAAAGGGAAACAGAACTTTACTTGCATTAGTGTGATAAAGAGAGTGAGAGTGAGAGAATGAGATAGAGCGTTAGTTAGAGAATAAGAAAGATAATACAAATGGTATATAAATATTAATATAATATATTAATATGTAATTCTATATACTAAAATTCTCCTTTTCTTCAGCGATATTGTTTTAGTTTAGTTGAAATATCCGGTGTTTATAGATCGTTTTTAGTTTCGTTAATAAATTATGCAAATATTCATAAAAATATTAAGTAAATTTAAAATAAATCTTTAGTAAAATGAGTAGTGATAATCATTTAATAAAATTTTGTTGTCAATTCATTAAAGTTTAACATATAAAAGCGTTAGAAAAGAAAGCAAAAAAGTGCAATGTTAATTCAGTCACAAACTTAGTTCATGGAGCCCCAAATTTATATTCTTTTTGGTGGTTTAGTGTGTTTGTTGTTAGTGCTTTTGCATCAGTTTCAGTAGAGTTATTAGAGTGGGGTGCAATTATTAAATATAAATAAAAGGTGTATGTAGTGTTGTATTAAATTAAAAATAGCAATTAAATTAAAGAAAAAATATCAAAATATAAAGAAAATTGCATAAAAGTATAAAAATAAATATCAATGGCCTCTGTTTCAATATCAAAAAAAGTGTTGTGATTAAGTAAAATGTGGTTCTTTACATTAAATAACAGCAAGATGGCAGAAAGTGTTAAGGGGAGGTAAGGTAAGACATTTGTAACTTCTTCATCATGTAGTGTTAAAGTTAATTAAAAATCTTATATTTTTAACATAACTGATTCAAATACATGAGCAGTTAAGATTGCAATTATATTTTAACTGCTAATTTTAAATATATAAAAAGAGAGCACAATAACAATAATGAGATTGCCATTTTCGTTTTGCGAATGAATACTAAAAAATTGGTCATACCTTGTTAGTGTTGCCAGTAATTTTTTCAAATCCCCCGAGATTTTTCAAAAAGCCTTCCTTAAAGTATACAATCAACAAAAAATCCCCCTAAAATTATTTATTTCAGAAAATCTCCAATTTTGTTTTGGAGATTGTTTTAAAAAATGTTTTAAATAAAAAAATGTGTACTGTTTAATTTTGTATGAAAATGTATGCAAATATAGTCATCATATAAGCAGAAAATGTTTTTTAACTTTTAAGAACAGATTTATGGGGTCATTTTGTAAAACGAAACCTTGCTTTCGTTTGAACGTTTTTTTATTTTCAATTTTTTTAAATTTTGTAAAACTCAAAAAAAATATGTATATTTTCTTTTTTTTTTCAATCTGGCAATATTATAATCGAAGACAAACTCCTTAATAAAACGGTATTTTATAAGAAGTAAGTAAACGTTTGCAAACGAATATTATGCCCTATTCAAACGAACAGAAATAGTTGTCGTTTCCTATTAAAAAGTTAAAGTTTTTGCATAAAAAGTTAGGTAATTGCAATTTTTGAAATAAAAATTGTATAAATATGGGTTTAAAAATATGAAGTAGTTAAATGTGATACTCCTATATTTTTTATTCTCAATAAAAAATAATGGGGTCATTTTGTAACTCGAATGAAAAACGTTTTTTCGTTTTCGTTTGAAACGTAAACGAATATATTTGGTATTTTATAAAACGGGTAGTAGTTTGCGTTTGTTGCCATTTGCGAGTTATTATTGCCAGACAAAAAAAATAATATTTGTGACATGGAATTACAAATTATTTAAATAAAAATTTGTTCATAGAGTTTTCCAAGTCTGTTTAGGCTGATTGGTAAATGAGTTGTTGTTTTTAGTTCTAATATTTTTAGAGTCCAGGTATCGAATCCTGTGTGGGGCAATTTTTTTATTAGTAGTTTTTTTTATGATATATTTTTTTAAATTTTTTTATAATAATATGAAACAAATATATTTAAGAAAAATTTTAAATTGTACAGAAAATCAAGCTAAAAAGGAAGAACCTTTCATTAGCGGATAGCAAAGGAGTACAAAGTATGGTTTGTTAAGATGGCCCTTAAGTTTCGAATTGTCAGTTTTTAGTTTTAAAACCGCTCAGTTTGTTTCATTTGGTCTCAAACGTAGAAGTTTATATATAAAGAAAAAATTTTTTTAACGTAAATCGTGTCTTAGCGCAATTAAAATCAGATATTTTTAAAATTTCCCAAATTTTCACTAATTTGCATATAAATATAAGTGCTTATGCATAATAATTTGATTTTTTATAATGATTTTTGTGTGAAAAATTTGTTTTATAAGCCGTTTATAAATTTAAAAAGTGATTGTGCATATGACCCTAAAAGGATTATTTTTATTGAGAATAAAAAATATAGGAGTATCATATTTAACTACTTCATATTTTTAAACCCATATTTATACAATTTTTATTCCAATTATCTAACTTTTTATTCAAAAACTTTAACTTTTTAATAGGAAACGACAACTATTTCTGTTCGTTTGAATATGGCATAATATTCGTTTGCAAACGTTTACTTACTTCTTATAAAATACCGTTTTATTAAGGAGTTTGTCTTCGATTATAATATTGCCAGATTGAAAAAAAAGAAAATATACATATTTTTTTTTGAGTTTTACAAAATTTAAAAAAATTAAAAATAGAAAAACGTTCAAACGAAAGCAAAGTTTCGTTTTACAAAATGACCCCATAATTCTTTTAGGTCATATGCATAATCACTTTTTAAATTTATAAACGGCTTATAAAACAAATTTTTCACACAAAAATTGTTATAAAAAATCAAATTATTATGCATAAGCACTTAAATTTATTTGCAAATTAGTGAAAATTAGGGCAATTTTAAAAATATCTGATTTTAGATGCGCTAAGACACGATTTAAAAAAATATTTCTTTATATATAAACTTCTACGTTTGAGACCAAATGAAACAAACTGAGGGGTTTTAAAACTAAAAACTGACAATTCGAAACTTAAGGACCATCTTAACAAACCATACTTTGTACTCCTTTGCTATGCGCTAATGGAAGGTTCTTCTTATTTAGGTTGATTTTCTGTACAATATAAAATTATTCTTAAATATATTTGTTTCATATTATTAGGAAAAAATGTCCAAAAATATATCATAAAATAAAAAAAAAGAAACTACTAATAATAAAAAAAATTGCCCCACACAGGATTCGATACCTGGACCCTAAAAATATTAGAACTAAAAATAACAACTCATTTACCAATCAGGCTAAACAGACTTGGAAAACTCTACGAACAAATTTTTATTTAAATAATTTGTAATTCCATGTCACAAATATTATTTTTTTTGTCTGGCAATATGGCAACAAACGCAAACTACTACCCGTTTTATAAACTACCAAATATTTTCGTTTACGTTTCAAACGAAAACGAAAAAACGTTTTTCATTCGAGTTACAAAATGACCCCATTAGATTTTAGTAAAATAGAAAATAAACAAAAATTAAAGAAATATACGACGTTTTTAGAATTTCTAGAAATATTTGTTGTGTAAAGTGGATAATTGTCGACTTTTCTACAGAATGCATAGACAGGGTTTATTGTAAATTTCGCAATTTTCAAAAAGCCAAAAATACTATTACTGCTAAAATAGCAAAACTAGAAAAAGCAACAATTCCATAAAAAAATTCAACAAAGATTGATATTTTGTAAGCTTCTTTGAAATACACAAAAATCCTATTTTCAAAATAAATTGGCTTTGTTGTTTAACTTATGCTTCGTATAAAAAATCTGAATCAGTTGTATTTTCCATCTTTATTAATTATATTTTCCAAAATATTTCAATTTAATAATTTTGGTTACTATATGAGGATAAATAAATAATATTTTCGATATACCTAATCCGCAGATTATAAAATTCATTCAAACAATTGTTTGAAAAGATGTTATGCAAAAAATTTAATATTTTTTATATTTTGCGATTCCAAGTGAATAAAAATTAAAAAGAATTTAATATCTGATCATCAAATCATACAAATTAATAAATTCTGAATAATGCTAAAGATTTTTATTTCGAATAAATAATAGAAATTGTTAGCTAATAAAAAAAAAATTAAATTTTAACAAGAGAAGTTAAAAATGAACTTAAATAATTATTTTTATGAAATTACCGAATGTTTTTTACTTTGTTTGTTTTGTTATGCACAGCTTTCGTGTTCTTGTTTGCATTCTTACTAGGGTTTTTTCTTTTCCCGGACATTTTCATTTCCCGAGGCAGCGCGATTTTTTTTTAGTTTTTCCCTGGATCCCGAGATTTTACATGAATAATTAAATTTGTTATAATAAAATCTAATTTATTGGCTTAAATTTAAAAAAAAATCCTTTCTAAAGATATTATAAGACACCACCAAAGCTTTAAGAACTTTTTCATAATAAAAATATTTTACTTTTTGAACTCTTATTCAATAGCATTCATTTGACTAAGAAGCGTTATCAGAACTACCATGTCAGAAACTGCCAGTCGTATAAAAAATCAAGTACTGGCATACCACCGGATAAACGCTGTTTTAAAAATAAATGACTGGCTGAACAGTATAGTAGTATATAATAGCGTTTGCAGAAAGCGTTTAAGCGGTATTTGTTTTACAAACATTTTTGGTGGTTTATAAAAAACCACTGTTAAAGAATTGACTTAGAGTGCTATGCCAACGATTTCAACCAGTGATGCTCCAGTGCTACCTAGTAAGAAATTGCCAACGGTATAAAAATGAATTCACTGGTTGAGCAATGATTTTATAAACATGACGACGGTCCATTAAAAAAGGTTTTTAGTCGGAAGATGCCGAGTTCAAAGCCAGTTGCAGACAATTATTTTTATTTTTTTAATTTAAAAAAAATGTATGTATTATAAAATCGATTTTTATTGTTTGTGGAAAAGCTGCATTAAGACTAACTTTTTTTTTTTGTTTCCCAACGCTGGCATATTAGTTCCAACAAACTGTTTGTAAGTCCTATCATTTTAGCGCTACCAGTAGTTTTCTAGCTTTTACTATTCATTTATATTTTTAGCCTTCAAGTATTATATGTATCGTATGTCTCGTTAGCTCAATAGGTAGATCCCTCGCTTGTCAATCTGACGGCCTAGGTTGAAATCACGGCAGGACCAAAAAAATATATATGAACTTTTCTTTATTTTATTTAGGATAATGTATTTATATACCACCATTTTTTGCCAGCGTTTTTCTAACGTTAAAAATTCTGTTTTCCCGGTGCTCATTTTTGGAATGAAAAAACACTTTTTGCCAGTACTTTTACCACCTGTTATAGTGCCTTGTCATTACTTTCCCGTTTGCATTTTTCTATGTAGTTATATAAAGCATTAGAAAAAGCTGCTCTCAAGAACTTGTTCCTAGAGTAGTAATTCGATCAAAATCAAAGGAGGTAAGTTCTGAGATGCATTTTTGAACTACTGTGGATTATGCATCCAGACTTTTTTAATTTAAAATTAAAAAATATCAATAGAAACTCAGAATTTTCATTTGAAATTTAAAAATAACAAATTCAAAATATTCATTTTATATTAAAAGATTTCAATTAAAAATTTAAATTAAAAATATCCCGTGAAAATATCTATAGATTGTGTTTAATTTTAGTCTATTGGCATATTTCAAAATATTTTAATAAATTGTTTACTAAAAACGCTTATAAACCTTTTCAACATTTGACCACGCCTACCTAGCCCACTTTGTAAAAAACAAGTACGGATTCTGTTTTCCGCTACACAGGCCTATATATACCGATATTTTTACTATTACTATAATCAGTATTTATTTGCTATTTAAGGGAAAAAAAAATTGCAAAGAATTTAATATCTGAGCACATATTCACACAAATCAATGAATTCTGAATAATGGTAGGTACAGATATTTATTTCGAATTAACGATGAAAAATGGTTGACTGTCAATAAAAAATTAAAATTTTAACAAAAGAAGTTAAAAAAAGGCACTAAAATTATTATTATTATTTTTTTTTTAATTATTGAATTTTTTTTTTTTGTTGTTTTTTATGCACAGCTTTCGTATTATTGTTTTCTTATTACACACGATTGTGTGTAATATTAAAAATTATTATATTTAATAGTATTTAACTTCGAAAGTCTTTTTTTAACGACTTGGAATAAAAAAATGTTAAATTAAAGATTTATAGGAATGTTTTGTGCAACGCTGTATATTTCTATGTAAATTTTTCTTTACCTTCATAATAAACTCCCCAAAAATACAACCCTACAGCAGTTATGTTTATTATCTATCATAATTAAAACACATCATCTTTTTATTTACTAAAACCAAGATGTCTTTATTTTTCAGCTTCAAGTTTAAAGGGCGGATTACTGAACCGTAAACTTAAATGTGCTGTTACTGTAACGTGCCGTAACTAAAAAGTGCACTTATAGAAAATCGTAAACAACATTACATTTAGCATCTATTTCGTGTGTTTTTTTATTTTATTCAAAATGTTTACATTTATTTGTTAATTTTTATTTCTTATTTGTTGTTTGAGTATAAATATTTTCTTTATTCATTCTATATTTTTTCCGACTAAAATGATTCAGTTGTTTCGATGACGGATAGAAAATTCGGATTTCAACAGAATGATCCGGCAAGTACGTTTACATTTACGTGTTAGTAACCATTTTTATTAAATTCTTCTTGTGGTTTCGAAACAGCTGATTCGTTACAGTTACCTTTACGCTCGTGTTACTCACCCTTAAGACTCTTTTTAAATTCAATTTTTCAATATCTTATAGCTATTAATTTTAACTTTATTCTATATACTGACTATACTAATAATACTAAAATGGAATGAAATTTGAACTATACCGCACTTCGTTGTAAAAAATGGTTCAGAAGGGGAAATATTAGTAGAGTTGGAAAGGGAAATACAAAATACAAGGAAAGGGAAACAGAACTTTACTGTTATTAGTAAGATAAAGAGAGTGAGAGAATGAGATAGAGCGGGAGATAGAGAATAAGAAAGATAATACAAATTGTACATAAATATTAATATGGTATAACGGATTATACATATTAATATGTAATTCTATATACTAAAATTCCTCTATACTCTTCAGCGATATTGTTTTAGTTTAGTTGAAATATTCGGTAATTACAGATCGTTTTTAGTTTCGTGAATAAATTATGCAAATATTCATTAAATTATTAAATAAATTTAAGATAAATCTTTAGTAAAGTGTTTATTGTTAATCATTTCATAAAATTTTGTTGTCAATTCATTAAAGTTTAGCAAATAAAAGTGTTAAAATAGAAGTAAAAAAGAGCAATGTTAATGTAGTCTCAAATTTAGTTAGTGGGGCCCCAAATTTTTGTTCTTTTTTATTTTTGGTGGTTTAGTGTGTTTGTTGTTAGTGCTTTTGCATCAGTTTCAGTAGAGTTATTAGAGTGGGGTGCAATTATTAAATATAAATAAAAGTGTTTGTAGTTTTGTATTAAATTAAAAATAGCAATTAAATTAAAGAAAAAATATCAAAATATAAAGAAAATCATAAAAATATAAAAATAAATATCAATGGCCTCTCTTTCAATATCAAAAAAAGTGTTGTGATTAAGTAAAATGCGGTTCTTTACATTAAATAACAGCAAGACGGCAGAAAGTGTTAAGGGCAGGTAAGGTAAGACATTTGTAACTTCTTCATTATGTAGTGTTAAAGTTAATTAAAAATCTTATATTTTTAACATAACTGATTCAAATTCATGAGCAGTTAAAATTGCAATTATATTTTAACTGCTAATTTTAAATATACAAAAAGGGAGCACAATAACAATAATGGGATTGCCATTTTCGTTTTGCGAATAAATACTAAAAAATTGATCACACCTTTTCAGTGTTGCCAATAATTTTTTTTCAAACCCCCCGAGATTGTTCAAAAAGCCCCACCCACAAAAAATCCCCCTAAAATTTGTTATTTTAAAAAACCTCCAATTTTTTGCAGATTTTTTTAAAATATTTTTTAAGTAAAAATATTTTGACTACCCAGCCAGCAAACAAGCCCAAAAATAAATAAAAAAAAAGATCAAAAATATTATTAAAAGTTTAAAATGTTTTTCAATATCAGGGGGCAAATTACCACACTCGTGATCGAGTTTTATTCGAAAGCAATTATTGTTACTTAAAACATTAAAAAATAAAAACTAGGTTAGATAATAAAGCAAACATTTCTTTCCTTTTTAAAGTTGTAACAGTATTTATTCGTGTTCTTTTGCTTGAACTTTAAAAACGTAATTTTTTAACAATTTCGAACCTTTGCGACTGCGGGAATCTGGCCCAGTATAATAAAAAACAATTCTTAAAAATTAAAGAAATATACGACGTTTTTAGAATTTCTAGAAATATTTGTTAGGTAACATTACACACTCAATGAGAATTGACTTGTTCCCGATTAGGGTTCCGCGTTGAAAGTTAACGTGCATAGGAAAAGTATTGTGTTAATTTTTCCCCAAACACGTTGCTGTCGAAAACGTAGATATTGTCATATTAGATTTTATTTAGAGTTTAAAGTTTTGTAAAAAATTATTAATTATAAAATAAAAATAAATTAGAAGCTAAAAAAAATGTGTCTGGTCGGGATTGGAAACCATTGACATGCAACCACAGGTGTGCCCCTCTCCAGAGAAAAGGTTGTTGTCTGTCCATATTCCTTAATTTGCAGAGCTTTAAAGGAAAAAATCGGAAATAAAGAAAATGTCTCATATGATATTCCAAATTTCTAGGTTCAGTTGCCCCGGGGAGGGTAAATTTTTAAAAATTGTGTCAAAAAATAATAATTATATAAGTATATCTCATATCATATAAAAAATGTCTAGGTTTGAGGTTAAGAAGAAGAATAAAAATTTTTTCAAAGTTATAGACATATTATTAATTTGCAAATCAGACTACATCTAGTTTCTGCCTTTTTTCCATGGACAGGCTTACTCAGTGATTTTCCATTAAATTGTATTATTGTTTATATTTTATTGTTAAATTGTCTCTATATGATAATTTACTCTCAGAAGTGATCAAACAAACATACAAACATTCTACTTTAGATTTTCTGTTTATCTTCTTATCTCCTCTTTGTCAGCTTTTTCGCAAATGTTGCCATACTGACGTATGGTGTTTACGTACAAGTGCGAGCAATTTGTGTATATCGGAGACAGACTGCCCCCAGGGCATTTTTATTTTTCTAGTAAAGTGTTGTTTTTTCAAACGCGTTATATAGACCAAATGCAATTAATATTGTAATTAATATGCATTTCTATTAATTTTAATTAAGTAGGTTTGAGGTTAGGAAGAAGATTAAATTTTTTTTTCAAAGTTATAGACACATTATTAATTTTCAAATCAGACTAGATCTAGTTTCTGCGTTTTTAGGTTTAGTTGTTCCGAAATGGGTTAAGTTTTTTATGTTCTGTCAAAAAAATATAATAATAAGAAAATAAAAATGAATTAAAAAAAACAATAAAAAAAAATTTTTTTATCTGCCTGGCTGGGAGATAAAATTATGTTCTATATCTTATATATAACTAATATTTCATATTATTTTGCAAATATTGTACCATATATAGTTATGTATATCCCAGCAAAAAAATTTGGAAGTCATGCTTAGCAAACAACTTTTTTGTTTGTATATTTTTACAGCTTTTTTAAAAGTATTTCTGAACATTATCCAATAAATCACTTAAGTATGGCTTCCAAAGCATAATTGCTCTAAAAGTGATGCTAAAAAGTGATTTTGGTATCACTTGGTATTTTTAAACAGATGATCGCGGGTTCGATTCCTGGAGGGAATAATTTATTTTTAATTTTTTTATATTTATTTTTATTTTTTTTTTATATTTATTTTTATTTTTTTTTTTAATATTTATAATTACTTTGTTTAAATTTCATATTTTTTAATTTTTCTATTTTTAAAAATGTATAAAATAAAATTGATGAAAAATTGCTTATGAAAATAGTACTGAATTGCAGTGCACTTTTAACACTTGTTTAAAGAGTAATTTTATTGAAGAGAATAAAACACAATATCTCGCAATGACAAAGTGGTGTTTTTATGCCAATCAACTTTCATATCAAAGAATAGCTCAGTGGCAGAGAGCTAGACTAGCGGCAATCATGAGGTCGCAAGTTCGATATCCGATGGCGACAATAAAAAATTTTTTGAAAAAAATAATAAAAATATTATTTTTTTTGCGAAAAACTTTTTTTTTAACTCTTAATGGGCGTAAAAGAGCTTCCTTGCACTCGTTCAAAAAGTACTGAAAAATGGGGAAGAGGGAGTACCACTCTCCTATGACAACTCAATGTTAAAGTAATTAGTGTTTGTGTTAAAAAAAGAAGTACATCTATATCATCAATTGTAGTGCTTTTTCTACTGCTTCGGAGTCTATTTTTTTGCTGGGTTGTAAATTATAACTTCATATGTAAATTTCTTAAAAAAAAATTCTGCTCGTATAGGTTTCCTTTTTTTTTTGGTTTTTGGTTAACTAAGACATTATCTTCTTTTATATATTTATTCTTGAAATTCCCAAAAGCAATTTTGTAGTTTGTTTTAGTAAGTGATAATATGATTATTATCACCAACACATTCATATCCTTGGAGGGTGTATGGATTACGTCTATTTGTGTTTGTTTTAACTACACACAGTTTGAAATAATTTTACAATTACAATTATATGCAAATATACTCGAATTTACGCACGTATTATAATTTTAGTGTTAAACAAACATACACGTCTTACGTACTCATAAAAAACGTAAGACTTTGTTGCAAATTTATGTGTAAATTAGAAATTCCTCTAGAGAATAGCAGAAGAGGTTACAAGATGTCTGATGATTACATAAAATTAAAATGAGTAAAAAATTTGTAATTTACAAGAAGTAAAGCTACTACTAGAGTTTGAGGCTATAGGGAATATTTAGGTGTTTTTTTGACTATCAAGAATCAGAATTAAATACAATAATATAGATGCTAAAATCGATCGATCTTTCCTTTAAAAAAAATCATTTTTCTTTCGATTGAAAAAAATGTGTAATTACTTCATCGTACTTGAAATTTAGTAAAAGTAAAAATTGCAAACGGTTCTTGAGGTTTTACCTTTTTATGCATTAAAGATATAAAAAAATGTCCTTAGTTTTATTTGCAAACTAAGAATATATCAATAATAACAAATATAAACTAAACAAGAATTCTAAAAAATCAACGAATTCTTGTAAAAAAAATTTCCTTAAGTATCCACTTTTGGTTAAATTAGTATATTTTTTTGATAAGTTTAGCACTCGGTTTTGAAAAATTAGTAAAATGTCTTGCTGAAATAAGCAACGAAAATTAGTAAAAAAAAATCAGTAATTTGTAACAAGGGAATAGCAGAAATTATTACTAAAAAAATTATACTACAAATCAGTACAAAAATAGTAAAGTGCGATTTAAAACTGTTTGCCAATAATTTTTCTAACCTTTTTATCTGAGTGTGCCTAAAGTGGTAGAAAAATGTCACTCTGTGGATGTTTCATAAAAAATAATTACTCGATAGATTTCCCCGTATTTAGTGTTCTAATTCGAGTCGTTCCCGGTTACATTCCATATCATTTTATATGTTGAGTGTTTTAAGCACAATTGTTCCCCTTCCATTCTATATATTAGGTGTTTCAATACCACTCGTTCCCTCTTTTAGTTTCATATTGTTTCGATTTTGAATAAATTTTTCTTCCAAACATCCTCCTTAAAATAATAATGTATTATGGATAGGGTTTTTCCTTTTCCGAATTTTCTCATTTCCCGGTAAAGCGGGATTATTTTTAAATTTCCCGGAATTTTAAAGAAAATAAGTAAAGTTTCTAAATAAGTAGGAAAGCTTTCCATAAAAAGACTTATTGCATTATAAAACACCAAACAAAATGTAAAGATAAATTTTCTCAATATTGTAATGTCGAATATTCTTAAATATCTTATTATAAGTACATATTTAGAAAAGATTGTTTTTTGAGTGTTATTTTTGTTCGGTTTTAAGATCAAATATGACAAATTTCAAATATAATTCACAATTTATTTTACAACAAATAGAGAAAAAAAAAACTTATGAAAAAAAACTATCCTGGAACCAATGCACTATAGGTAAAATGACCCCATTTTCTGGCCAAAACTATAAGAAATCGCTGAATAGGGATGAAAATCTATATACGGGGGTTTTCAAGGTTGCTGATTTCGAATCTGAGGTAAAATTTTTCAAATTAAAAATGGCAAATCCAATATGGCGGCATAAATTTTAAAATTTCTTCTGATTAACATAAAAATCGGTATACACGGGTTTTCAAGGTTGCTGATTTCGAATCTGAGGTAAAATTTTTCAAATTCAAAATGGCGGATCCAATATGACGGCGTAAATTTTAAAATTTCTTCAGATTTACATGAAAATAGGTATACGGGAGGTTTTCAAAGTTGCTGATTTCGAATCTGAGGTAAAATTTTTCAAATTCAAAATGGCGGATCCAATATGGCGGTGTAAATTTTAAAATTTCTTCTGATTTGCTTGGGTAAAAATGTTAACTGTGTAAAATGCAAACTTTTTCGTCCAAAATCTCAAAAAAAAATTTTTAAAATATTTTTGTTTAAATCTGGGGCATATTATAGCAGAAAATTGAACAAGTGGAAACTTTTGTAGAAACAATTTTTTTTTTTCAATAAACCCAGCAAAACCTTCTATTACCAGGTAAAGGGAAATGTAATAAGAAACCAAAAATTGTAAGTACCCAGTCAGAAATCGCCAGTGGTACAAAAAATCAAGCACTGGCATACCACTGGGTAACCACGGTATTAAAAATAAATGACTGGCAGAACACTCATTTGGGACGCTTTGCCAGCGTTTGCGAAAAGCGTTTTACCAGTATTTGTTTTACAAAAATTTCGGTGGTTTATAAAAAAAACCACTGGCAAAGAATTGGCTTAGAGTGATATGCCAAGGTTTGCAACCAGTGGTTATCCAGTGCTACCTAGAAAATGCTACCAGGCGTACAAAAATCAATTCACTGGAAAACCAATGATTTTATAAAAATGCTGACGCTTCGTTAAAAAATGTTTGTAGTCGGAAGGTTCCGAGTTCAAATCCGGTTGCAAGCAAAAAAATTTTTTGGGATTTTTTTTAATTTAAAATTTTTTTTGTTTAATAAAATCAATTTTTTTGTTTGTGGGAAAGCTCCTTCAAGACCAACTTTTTTTTTGCCCTCCAAACACTGGCATACTAGTTACTAAAAATTGTTTGCCAGTACTAGCATTTTGGCACAGCCAGTAATTGTCCAGCGATTATCACTCATTTATGTGTTTACCCAGTCAGAAATCGCCAGTGGTACAAAAAATCAAGCACTGGCATACCACTGGGTAACCATGGTATTAAAAATAAATGACTGGCAGAACACTCATTTGGGACGCTTTGCCAGCGTTTGCAAAAAGCGTTTTACCAGTATTTTTTTTACAAAAATTTCGGTGGTTTATAAAAAAAAAACACTGGCAAAGAATTGGCTTAGAGTGATATGCCAAGGTTTGCAACCAGTGGTTATCCAGTGCTACCTAGCCAATGCTACCAGGCGTACAAAAATCAATTCACTGGAAAACCAATGATTTTATAAAAATGCTGACGCTTCGTTAAAAAATGTTTGTAGTCGGAAGGTTTCGAGTTCAAATCCGGTTGCAAGCAAAAAAATTTTTTTCGATTTTTTTTAATTTAAAATTTTTTTTGTTTCATTAAATTAATTTTTTTGTTTGTGGGAAAGCTTCTTCAAGACCAACTATCTTTTTGCCCTCCAAACACTGGCATACTAGTTACTAAAAATTGTTTGCCAGTACTAGCATTTTAGCATAGCCAGTAGTTGTCCAGCTATTATCACTCATTTATGTGTTTAGCCATTAAATATTATATGTCTCGTTAGCTCAGTGGGTAGAGCAATCGTCTGCCAATCTGACGGCCTGGGTTCAAATCACGGCAGGGTCAAAAAAATACATATGAACTTTTTTTTAATTTTATTTTGGAAAACATATTTCCAGACCACCTATTTATTGGTTTTGCCAGCGTTTTGCCAACGTTTAAAAATTTTGTTCCTCCAGTGCTTTTCTGGCGCTTTTTGAACAGCCGGTCCTTTTGTCTAATGATGTTATCATTTTGGGAATGGGAAAGCACTTTTTGCCAATACTTGTACCACCTGTTAAAGTGCTTTGCCACCGCTTTCCCGTTTGTATTTTTCTGACTGGGTAGTTATAATATAATACGAATAACTTATTATTTTTACCCTTATTAATAAGTTATTATTAAACACACTATCGGTAATATATTATTTTAAAAACTCCAAATAAGTAGTGATATATCTCCATATCGGTAACTCATTATTTCACACCTCCCACATAAGTATTGATGTATCACAATATTAGTAACGTATTACTTTAGGTTTCTAAGTAAAACCAAGGGTAAAGGGGTACCCATTGCCAGGCAATGCGTGAAAAAGGTCAAACCCATTACCAAGGTTTTGCTGGGAAGCTATTTAAAATTTTGCTTTACATTTCATTATCTAAAGTAATTTCATTTCATTTTTATTTTTAAATAAAGCTATTTAAAATTTCCTCTTTGTTCGTTCAGATTTCTCAGGATTCTCTTTCTTTGGGAGACCTATTGAAGCTGCAGTTGGCTGAGTTGTAATTGCCAAATTGCCAAATTCAGCGTTTAGCCAGAGTTCGCTTTGCATCTGAAATATGTTTATCTTCCTATGAGAACCCTCCCATCTAACTGAGATATTCTTACAAAAACTTCGCACTTTATCCTAACACGTTTCTGATTGTTTTTACACAGCCAAATTCGGCCAACTTTTTCGAAACTTATCCAAAGTTCATTTTTCAGAAAAAAAAAACTTGAATTAAAAGTTTGTCAGAAGTATGAGTTTTTTCGCCAAAGAAAGTTTTTTTAATAAAATCTTTCTCTTAAACCATTAAGCACTTACTATCACTTTTGTTTTCCATATTTAGTTTAAATTTATGTTTTTTTAACTATTTAAAGAAATTTAAAAATTCGACCAAATTGTACTGTATATACTGCGTTCAACACTTTTCTCACAAACAATGATTTTGACGACTTGCTAAGCAGTCGTTGTTAATTTTTTACAAAAACAAAACTTGCCGTTATTTGCTTTGATGTGTTCTTAATTGAATACCAACAAAAAAATTCATTCTTGAATGTTTGAAAAATGACTTTTTGCCACAAAAATGGGTCAAATTACCTTTAGTGCAATGATTGACAATTAATGCATTTTCAAGTGCTACCAAGCACTATCATCAAACCGTATTTATGGGGTTATCTCTACGTTATAACCAGGGCAAAAAAGGCAAAAATGGCACGCTTATTGCAAAAATTTTAAAGTATAATAGTTGATTTAAGTGTTTTTCTAAATGTTTTTAACAAAAATACAATAATGAAGGCATTTACCGTTGAACTGCTAAAGTGCATTCGCCGTATATTAGTATGATTAAAAAAAATTGGAATTTTATTAAATATTAAAAAAAATATGGCTTTTTTCTAAATTTTTTACAAAAATTATTTACAGAGATTTAGATTTTACTGAATTTTATAGCATTTTTTAATGAAAAGTCTAAAAAATAGACAAAATGGCTTTTTTTGGCAAGGATATGTAGAAATGGCATTTTTACAAAATAAATGAAAAAATGGCATTTAATGGCAAATGCCAAAAAAAGCTTGCCCTGGTTATAACGTAGATTTTAGTTTTTTTTTTTTTTTTTGTATTTATGTTATATAACTCCAAAGTGAAAAACTCCAAGGTGAAAAACTCCAAAATGAAAAACTCAAACATATTTACGTAGTTATATCATGTAGTACAACGAAAATCACATGTTTTTAGCAATTATGATAGTGATTGGTAGCACTTGAAAATGCATTAATT
The DNA here is from genome assembly GCA_949987735.1 of Leucophora obtusa. Lineage (NCBI taxonomy): Eukaryota > Metazoa > Arthropoda > Insecta > Diptera > Anthomyiidae > Leucophora > Leucophora obtusa. Next base: position 171,683,222 of record OX465299.1, read on the forward strand.
GTCAACCACTGGCTCCAGAAAAGCTTTTTTCATAACTTTTTTTCTCTATTTGGTATAAAATAAAATTATGAATTTTATTTGGAAATATTTGATATTAAAACTGATCAAAAATAACATTCTTCAGATCAACTAAAATCTAAGGTAAAATAAAATTGTATTTTCTAATGTTAAGGTTTTGTATTTTTAATAACATTTTTGGAGTCTTTTTACAAAAACACGTTAGACTCATACAGAGAGGTTAGAAAATAGAGAAAATGCCAACTTGTCAGTAGCTGAGAAAAAAAATTTTTGTGGCTGCAAGTAAGAAATTGGTTTATTTTTCTCTTTTACCACACCCTCCTCTTTAACTGAATGAAAGAAAGTCGTACGCCCAGTCCCAGGAATTCACGTGAAAAAATCTAATTATAGAATTTTAAGAAGAAAGCTCTCAAAGTTTCATATTATAACTAATTTGGGAATTTATAAGAAGACGCTTGATGGAAAGTGCTTCTCTGAGACTTTCTATCAAATACACTGTTTTCTAGGCAGAAATATGTTTAATTACCACAGCCACCTTTTGCTAATTTGGTTACACTTCTAAAATTTATTCCCTCCTGCCTCATGTAAGTGAAGTGTAAAATCTTTATATACGACTAACACACTTCTTTACATATTTATATATGTTAATATTACTTGGAAAATGTCTCTAATCAAATCATTACTAAATCAACAATTGGAATATTTCTACTTTACGTATTCTTGGCATTAACAGCTTTTTCCTTAAATTTGAATTTTACGTTTGTACTCGTATTAAGTATGATATCACAGATATAATCTCAACATACAAGCCAAGGCTGGCAAGCGATACCTTTATAATGCTAGCATCTGTTTCAAAAATCCTCTCAAATTGACAGCCGTTAACGATAGCAATACCGAAAGTCATGCTTTCAAATTTGTTGATGTCTCAATACCCTTAATATCGGTATTGAATCAATTTTTAACAAAATCAGAGGGGTAATAGTTTTAACAACAAAATTCGATAGTTAAATTGACAAGTTTTCATAGCAAACTGACAACTTAACTACCGAATTTTGTCGTTAAAAAGTTAGAGAATCCCACTATAGTTTATTTATGTTTTTAACAAAAAAAATATAATTTTTTTTTAATACAAAAAGTCAAAACTAACCAGATTATTTTAGTAGGTTTGAGGTTAAGAAGAAGAATAAACCTTCCTCAAAAGTTATAAACACATTAAATTTGCAAATCAGACTAGATCTAGTTTCTGCCTTTTTATGGACAAGCTTCATCAGTGATCTTCCATTAAATTGTATTATTGTTTATATTTTTATTGTCAGATTGTCTCCATATGAATAATTTCAGAAGTGATCAAACAGAAATATACAAACATTCTACTTTACATTTTCTCTGTTTATCTTCTTATTTCCTCCGTGTCACCTTTTCACAAATATTGCCACATTGACGTATGGTTTGTACGTAGAAGTGCAGGCAATTTGTGTATATTGGAGACGAACAGCCAACAGGGCATTGTTTATTTTTTTATAGTAAAGTGTTGTTTTTTCAAACGCGTCGTATAGACCAAATACAATTAATATTGTCATTAATATGTATTTTTATTAATTCTAATTTAGTAGGTTTGAGGTTAAGAAGAAGAATAAACCTTCCTCAAAAGTTATAAACACATTAAATTTGCAAATCAGACTAGATCTAGTTTCTGCCTTTTTATGGACAGGCTTCATCAGTGATCTTCCATTAAATTGTATTATTGTTTATATTTTTATTGTCAGATTGTCTCTATATGAATAATTTCAGAAGTGATTTTTTATTTAGGCTGGCAACATTGTGTTTTTTGTTTTACTAGTAGTGATGTTAAAGTGATATTTTTTCGAAAATTATGAAAGGTTTTATTCTGTAAATTTCCTAGTGGGTCGTTTTTCGCCAAAAGTATAAAAATTCACCCCATATGTATCATGTTATAAAAAATAATTATTTTTATCCATTTCATTTTTTTTTTTATCAATTTAATGGCTTTACAATCTCGTAGTCATACTTAATATTAAGTTTTATGGGTCTTTTCTGACCCCAGGTCATTAAGGGTTAAAGATTTTTTAAACAGATGTAAAGCTAATTATAGTCTAACTAAATTTAAGTGATATTTTTCCGAAAAATATGAAAAATTTGATGAAAACATTAGAATTTTGTTAAATTTTTGACAAAATAAGCAATTTTTGTAAAATGTCCTGGAAAGCAGTCGCTCCAAACACAAACTCGAATTATCATTTTTCCAATTTAGTTTTTTTCTTTAATATCAACTATTATATGGTACAAATAGCAATCGACATCTCCAAACTAGGCATTTTGAAAAATCTTTAAAATTAATTTTAAAAAAAAACACGTTTTTGCATTTTTATCAAATTTGTGGGTCATTTTGGATTCCAGGCTAAAGTGGGTTAATGATATCCGATGAACTCAAAATTCCATATCTGGATCATTTTGGCTATATTAAATGAATAAATGAAATAAAAAATAATTTTTTTTCGAAATTTCGAATTTTGTGAATTTTTAATAGTAATACACTATTTTTTCAAAATGGGTCATTTTCATCCAACTTTCGGCACGGGTTAACGTTTTGCAAAAAAAAAATTGAATTCTTCCATTTTGGACCATTTCCAATAAAACTGGGACAAATCAATTTTTAAGAGACACCCTAATATTGTAGGTTTGTTGAGTTGGCATTCCTTCGGGTCGGGGCTTGTTGCTCTCCCAGTCGTTCCGGTACATAGAACCGAGTGCAGTGCGAATGTACTGATGCCGTTAATCATTTCGGTTGCCAACCTTGATACAAATACATTAATACCCATTGTGTGTATTGCATTTGTTAACGTGTTGTAGAAGAGATACTTCTACATTTTCAAAATGTTACTTGTTAGGTAATGATATTTATTTTATATCCCTCGAGTAATTGTTCTAAATAATACAATACCGCACGAAAAATATATATTTACATAATACATACGACAGTTGGAATAATTATAAAATGAGCAGTATAAAATTTTCAGAATTGAACAAAGGTTTTTACAAACTTACGCAAAAAAAATACAAAATTTTAAGCAGTTTTACCAATTCTAAGAAATTTAGGAATAACTTGGCTCCAACGAAATTTATAACTTAAATCAAGAACAATTAACTTCAATTAGGTATAAAATTTACTGAAACTTAGTAATTTTTTTTTTATTTATTTATTTTTTCTCTTACCTTAATTAACTACATTTTTGACATAATTTTAGTTACATTTCTACTTAAATTTAGAATTTATTTTTTAACTTTTTTAACTTAAACTCAATTCCAGATAAAGTGTTAAAGGGCCTGTTTTATAGTCAGAACTAAGATCGATTATTCTTAAGTAAGTAATTTTGTTTGAAATGAAAAAAAATATGAACTAAAATTAAGTTCACATATAACTAAAATTAGGTTTTATGGGCCAGAATTCAGATCAATATTTCTTAGGTAAGAAATTTAGCTTGAAAATTTTTTACTTAAAAAATATTTTAGAAAAAACTCGTGCTTAGTTCCGACTAAGTAACAAACTGGCCCATAAACTTTGTATTATTATTATGTTGTAACTTATTTCAGTTCATTTGTTTTCTTTCATACACTCACAATATATTTTCTATAACCGATTGAGAATTATTTGAAAAGTAATAGGTAAAGTTTGTTTTCAATTGAAGAATCAATTAAAATACATGGAAAACATATTGTTTAACTTTTTTTATAAGTCAATAAAAAAACAAACTACAAAAAAATACGTATCGTCTGTAGAAGTTGATATTTTCAGTCAAATGTTCTATAGTTTTCTATTTTCATAAAAAATAATTTAAATAATTTCGTTGTTTTCTGTTTTAAAACAAAAAGTTCAAATATTTTCGGTTTTCTTTTTTGTTAAAATAGTTTGTTTATATACAAAATTATTTCAATTACTCATACACACAAATATAGCCAATACAAATATGAACGTGTAGTGTTTTGAAAATTCAAACAAAAAAAACTTTCAAATATGAAAAAAACTTTCTAACTTTTTGTCAGTTAAAAATTTAAGATTGTTTTAACAGACTTTTCAATTATTTTTATTTCTTTTATGGATTGTTAAAATAATGTTTGAAAATAGATAGCAAAATGGTTTGAATATAATGAAAAATCAGTAGTCCTTTTTTAATTGTGTTTGCAATTAATTTAATGTGTATTTTAATGTTGCTTTTAACAATAAAATATTGTGAGTGTACCAGAAGTAAACTGCGGCTTTTCTTTTCAGCTGCTCCTTTCTATGAAACAGAAAACTGCACTCAATTATTTGCTCCTCACTGTATTAAGCATTAGACTTATTTAACATTTAGATGAGATTTGATTATATCTAAATATGTAGACCTTCTTACTTTATTTGCCAAGCAAATAAATGAAAACTTGTATTGTTTCGTCTTTTGCAGTTTTCTTTAACATTTTCATACTCATCTGTTTGTACCAAAACGAAAATGGTGTTGAGGATGATGATGTCTTATTGATAAGAAATACTTTTTTCTTATATACAAATAATTTGTCGGTCTACTTTAAACAAAGAATTGTTTATGAATTTATATCACGTTTACAAATTCTTTGTTGATCTTAAAAAAATTTCTTGTTGACAAGTTCAAATTAAAATCCAATAGTCCTTCTGACTATTTGGTCGTCTATTAAAACAAAAAATTACATTATTTCATGATTACTACTAAATATGTTTATTTGTTATGGTTTTGTTTTTACAATTTCATTTTTTAACATCCCTTAAGAAAGAAGAAAGTGCCAAAAACTCTATTGCAATATTTTATAAAAATAGTCGTAAAAAATGTCTTCTTTTTGGGTTTAACGATCCAAAAATAAAAACAGAAACAAAAGAAACTAGTAAGCAACAGTCTTCTTTGGCCATAAACTCACATAAAAACACTGCACTGTTTGTCACATTTTTATAACATTTTATTTATTACAATTTTTAATATACATATGTACATAACAGAAATAACACACCCAAGAGAAACCCTTAATATTGTGAGGATATTGATCGACCAGAGAAACGAATTCGCTATGTTTTAGTACTATACATTTGCTAAACCAAAAACCAAAATTACCGATATAGCAGATGCTGAAATCAACATTTTAGCTCAGTTGTGTAAACGAAATTCCTGTGCCCAGATTCTATAAAACAATAAACGATTATCGTCAACTTTCTGAAGTTTAATATCTGCCATACAACATATCAATTTTGGAATACTGTAATAAATTTGCTAAAAGACAGTAATTTTGCATAATATATTTCAACATTTTTGTAATAAACATCTTTAAAATAATAGAAATTTAACTTCGAAAGGTTGATAAGAATCGTAAATTTTGTATAGAATTCCTAGCCTAATTTTCGCTTAAAATATTTTTAATAGTTCTTAGCAAAGTGTGTCAGCAAAATCGGTCGAGCGGTTTAAAAACTATGACTGAAAAGGTGAAAAGACCTCCACATTAGTCATTTATTTTATGGCATAACCTAAAAACTTCTTTAAAAGCAAGTGTAGTAAAATAAAATTGTTTATTTTGCTAGAAGTGAAAAATATTTGTTACATATCTCAGCAAAAACTCAATATACTCGCCTTTAAAACTGCGGCAAGTATAAACTGAGCAGAACTATAAAGAAATCTTCACATAAATAGAATATTCTATAATATTCTATAAAAAAAAAAACTTAACACAAGTCGCCGCACAAACAACACTATAACTTTGTTATGGATCAAGGATATAAAATTGGCATCGCCAACAACAACAAAAAAACTATCAAAATAATTCAGCAAATAGCGTAAAAAAGTACTCATAAACTAAATATTCACTGTATACTCCGGCAAAACTATACGATACACCAAATAACTCTTACAATTTGGTGATACAATAAAGTTTTATAAAGCATGAGAAAAACAAAAAAAAACGAACCAAGCACACTCTAACGGAAGCATATTAAGCATAGGAAGTGGATTTTTCTGTTTTCCCTCAGAAATTTTTTTTGGCTGAACCAAAAAATACAATCAATATTTGCAACAAACAAAAAATTGTTTTTCACACCATATTCTTAAATAAAATCTATATAATAAATTAAGTGAATTATGAAATTGCGTAGGAAGGACTCTACAAAGATATAAAAAATTGGAGTTTGTTACACTAACACTAGTGCTGGTAAAAGAAATGAGTAGTGGGTATCGAGTATCTGAGTACTCCATATATAAAAGTAACTTCTGGGATGCATTTTGGACAGCTAATAGACACAAAAAATGTGACTGCGCATAACTATTCAGCATAAAAATACAACTCTGCTAAGAAAAAAAAAATAAAAATAACTATTGAAAAGTTTTAGAAAAAGTTTAAAAATTGAGAAATTATGAAAACATATCGGAAAGCTACACTCAGATAAAAAAGTTTGTAAAAAAAATTTGTAAACAGTTTCCAATCGCACTATACTATTTTTATACTGATTATTAGTACAATTTTTATTTTTAGTAATCATTTTTGCTATTCTCTTATTACAAATTACAGATTTTTTTTACTAATTTTTGCTGCTGATTTCAGAAAAACATTTTACTAATTTTTCAAAACCGAGTGCTAAATTTAGCAGAAAAATATACTAATTTAAAAATATTTTTTTTTTTTTTACAATTCTTGTTTAGTTTATATTTGTTACTATTGATATATTCTTAGTTTACAAATAACACCCAGAAAATTTTATTGCATCTCCAATGCATAAAACGGCAATAACTGGAGAACCGTTTGCAATTTTGACTCCAAATTTCAAGTACGATGAAGTAATTAAACGCTTGTTACAATCGAAAGAAAAAAATTTTTTTTTTTAGATTTTACAGTTTTTTTATTTTTTAGTACAATTTTTTGCTAATTTCAGCAGATTGATTTTAAATTACAGTTTACAGCAATTTACTGAAATTTAGTAGCTGTAACTAATTATTTGTACTAATTTCATTGTACTAAAATTATGATATTTAGTAATTTTTTTAACTGATTTTAGCAAATCGATTTTGAATTACATTTTACATAAATTTTACTAAAATTTAGTAGCGGCTACTAATTTTTTCTACTAATTTTATTGTACTACAGATCAGCAGACATGTGTTGCTAAAATTAGCAAAAAAACAGTTCAATTTCCCGTAATAACAGCAAAATTTTCAGTAGCCATTACAGACTTTTTTGGTTGAGTGTACTAAAAAAGTTTAAAAACGTGACTTCAAGATTTAAATATTCAATAAACGTGATAATTTTCAATAGACTTTCAAAAGAAATTAAAATAAATTTCAAGTTTTAAAACCGTTTAACCCTTTGAGGACCATACATTTTCTGCCGAAGCGATTTTGAAAATTTTCCGATTTTCATAATCTCTGACCTAATAATATTTAGTTATGTCAAGAAAAATTGACTCCGTAGAACCCTCCTTACCCCTCATTTCGCTTGCCAAAAATATTTGCCATTTGACGACCCTGCCGTTTCGGACGAAGCGATTTTTATTATTATTTGATTTTCGTGCTCTAGAACTAAATTATGGATATGTTACAAAAAATTTACCTCATAGACCCCTTGCTTGCCCTTCATTTCGCTTGTCAAAGTTTCGGCTTTTTACCCCTTAAATGAAGAATTCTAAATAACCAACTTCTAGGGCTCGCAAGGGGAAAGCGGGATTTGCTGCCTACTACATTTTTGTTCCCCCATTTCTCATTTACAAATCACCTTTGGAAATATTAACTCTATCTTTTGTCTGGGCAATTACACTATGCGACAGTCAAAATCGGGATGGGATGAAACCAACGGGAAATGTTATATCGGTTAAAAACAAGTTATACGTGTCCCGGCGTTTCGCTGGGTCACCTCTAGGAATCGAGATATATCTTTTTTTTTTGACATAACTCGAGAACCACTGGTCCGATTTTGCTCAAACTCAAAAAATTAAAAATTACAATTCCTTTAATCTGTTCATATAACGTTTTTCTATATACTCAACAGTTTTGCCGGTAAAAATAAATGTTTGTTACCGCTACCATAAAAATCAATAACCTTTTGTTTATTACTTTTTTTTAATATTTTAGGCAAAAACTATTTTTTTCTTCATACATTTATTTTTACCGGCAAAACTGTTGAGTATATAGAAAAACGTTATATGAACAGATTAAAGGAATTGTAATTTTTAATTTTTTTAAAATTGTTTGAGCAAAATCGGACCAGTGGGTCTCGAGTTATGTCAAAAAAAAAGACCACCAAAGGTCAAATCGATATATCTCGATTCCTAGAGGTGACCCAGCGAAACGCCGGGACACGTATAACTTCTTTTTTACCGATATAACTTTCCCCGGTAGTTTGAACCCTTCCCGATCACTGACCCCTACCATTTGTCTCACAGTGTTATTAGTACAATTTTTATTTTTAGTAATCATTTTTGCTATTCTCTTATAACAAATTACGGATTTTTTTTTAATAACTTTCGCTGCTGATTTCAGAAAAACATTTTACTAATTTTTCAAAACCGAGTGCTAAATTTAGCAGAAAAATATACTAATTTAAAAATATTTTTTTTTTTTTTACAATTCTTGTTTAGTTTATATTTGTTACTATTGATATATTCTTAGTTTACAAATAACACCCAGAAAATTTTATTGCATCTCCAATGCATAAAACGGCAATAACTGGAGAACCGTTTGCAATTTTGACTCCAAATTTCAAGTACGATGAAGTAATTAAACGCTTGTTACAATCGAAAGAAAAAATACTCAGGTAGAAATTAGGTGTGGTAACAAAAAAGAAGCACAGGCAAAGTACAAGTAGACCACGGTCTTACAAAAATAAGTACTAGCAAACCACTAAATCTGGACGCTTTATCAACGCTCGAAATGGTGACTTTCCAGCGCTTGTTTTCCTTAAACATTATTTTATTTTTGAAAAAGAAGCTACAAAATAGAGTGAATATTTAAACAATTTTTATCTGACTCTACACTCAGACTCTAACTCCAAGAATCTTATATTTGTAAAGTAATTTAAAATGTGTGTGTTTGTGTTTCTTGCTGCTAAAGTATTGAGACTTTTGAAAGCATTAAATAGATCGGTGTTATAATTTTGATGTCAGGAAAGCACTTGAATTTTTTTATTTAGGCGTTGGAAAAGCATAGCATTATTAGCAAGCACTCATACCACCCATTTTGGTGCTTTGCCTGTGCTTGACCCATTGTAATTTTCTACCTGGGTAGTTATGACTAGGCCAACCAAAAAGAATCCAAAGCTTGTTTTTATTTAAAAAGATAGAACAATTTAGATTGAACACAAGTTCTGATCCTAAAAATATAAGAAATTTAGCTATATTTGTTCACTGAAAAAAGTTTTTTTTTTTTGTAGATTCTACTGAACGCAGTTAAAACAAAGATATATGCAGTTAAAAATACGATAAAGGTACTTACATTTCAAATAATTAAAAATAAAATATAAGGATAAAAATAGCATTGTTAAAATTTCGTTGATGTTAGTCTAAGTTGAGTTTTTGATAAGAAATTCGATTTTCTTTCAACGGTCACATAAGTAGACAATCATTAAATAAATATTAACCCACTCAAGACAAAATACACTGATGATGGCTTTGTAGCGAAAGCCGAAAATACGTATTCTGTATTGCTGGTCTTATCGAATTCTTTCAAATCTATTTTTATTCTTTGTAATTTACTTGTAAAAATTGTATCATCTTTCTCTGATTTGGAAAATAATTTAAACAGAAAGTGATATTAATTTATGATCTAGAGTCAAACTAAAAGAACATTCATTTAAATAAAAAATAAATTTAAAAAAATAACAAAAAATTTATGTTTTTTTTAACTGTTGAAAAATAACTAACAAAAGTATTAAAAATAACTAACAATGTCGTACAATTAACTGACAATTTTTACCGCAAAAATTTTAAAACAACTGACAAAATAGGTAATTGTGAATTGTTTTTATATTATAAAAGTAATTTTGTTAAAAAAATTATTTTCTTTCGCTCAAATTTCATCGTATGAGTACTTTAAGTAAAATTTTTAAACCGTTCTACAGTTATTACGTTTTTATGCATTGGAAACACAATACAATTTTCTGGCTTTTATTTTCAAACTAAGAATATATCGGTAATAACAAATATAAACTAAACAACATAAAAATCAACTAAATTTTTTATTTTTTTAATAACTACCAAAAATAAATGTTTACAGTAAAAATACTTTTTCGGTAGTTGTTTATTATTATACTAAAAATAACTGATTCATAAAACTTGTTTTCTTAAATAATTGTCATTGACAGTTGTTTTGCATTTTCCATAGAAAAACCATTGTAATTACAGTTACAAGTAACTACTATTGAATACTACTCAAAAAACTGTCAAACTTTGAGTGTTAGAGTTTTTTGATTCTTTTTTTGCTTATTTTTGCTATTTTCTTTAAAAATAAAACTTAGTTTAGCTTCTGTTTTTGAAAATATATCATATTTTTGGGGTTTTCTTATAAAAGCAGTTTGTTTTATTTAAAATTTGTTTTTTTTAATGGCTCTTGTTGAAAAAAACTTTGATTTTTCTAACCTGAATTACATTAGTACAAATATGTCCTAACCTTGTTTGCCTCCAGGAGTTTCAAGAAATGTACACTGAAATATGTTTGTCAGTTAAAATAACTAAATATGTAGCTATTTTTAACTGTTAAAAAATCACTATAAAATCAAAATAAAATATTTAAATTTTAACTACGAAATTTGTAAAACAACTAACAAAATATGTAAAAGCTCTTGTTTTTATTCAGTTAATTGTGTTCATATTATAAAAGTATAATTTTTATTTTTTAAATAACTAACAAAAATTACTATTTACTGTAATAAATACTGTTTTGGTAGTTGTTTATTATGATATGATTATTAAAAATTACTGTTTAAAGCAACTGTTACAAAATTATAGTACGAGTATTTTTTGTTAGTTGTTTTCTTAAATAACTATCAAACCAGTTGTTTTGTATTTTTCTATAGCAAAAACAACTGTAATTACAGTTAAAAGCAAAAACTGCTGATTGCTATACAAACAACTATTATGTAGTACCTAACTGTCAAACATTTTTGAGTGTAGCCTCAAGTTGAATATAATATTTAAATTTTCTAAGGATTTTAACACCGAACACTTTGAAAAAAGATCATTACTATTCAGCGGCCCCCAAAAACTGTAAAGTATAAACTTTAAAGCAAATTGCAAACATCTAAAAATCGTCCGCCATATTGGATCCGATATTTTAAATTTTAAAATTCTGCAACAGAATGTATCATGGACCCATTAACACAATGTCCTGTTAGCTACTAACTGGGACTTTAACTGACACATTTGTTGTTGTTTACCATATACATTTTAAATTTAACGTTAGGTTAAATTTTAACGGGATATTGTTTTATCCGGCCTAAGAAATTTTTCCTATAGGATAACTTTCAGATTCTGATGAAATTTTCCCACACAAAATTCCTGATATCCTGCACTTTCTCCTATACAGAAACCCCAGAATTTTTGGACTCTTGCCTATAGAAAAACCCTCCAATTCCCAAGACTAGAAAATTCTCCAGTTTCTGATGAATTTTCCCTATAGAAAAAGCCTGTGTTAGCGAGAGTTTCCGAATATGAAATTTCACTATAGAACTAACATCCTGTTTTCTTTAAGAAAAAGTCCTCAAAATCTGAGATTTTAATAAAGCAAAAATCGTCACAGATCTAAAACTTTTCCTATACCAAGACGACTTTTAAAAGAATCTAAAAATTTTCTTACTCAAAATCTGAGGTTTGTATATTGTTATAACATATTTAATTAACAAAATATTTATACCCTACACCACTATGTGGTCAGGGTATTATAAGTTTGTGCTGATGTTTGTAACACCAAAAAATATTGGTCCTAGACCCACCTTATAGTATACCAATCGGCTCAGAATTTTTTTTTTATTTCGATTTAACGATGTCCGTCTGTCCGTCCGTCCGTCCGTCCGTCTGTCTGTCTGTCTGTCCATGCATCCTTGTGCTCACTTTACAGGTCGGAAATATTAAGATATTTTGATGAAATATGGTACACCGACTTATGTCGGCCCAAGGACGATGCCTATTGATTTTTGTGAACATCGGTTCATGTTTAGACCTAGTGCCCATATAAGGGTCCTACTAAAACTATATGGTTTATACGCTGCAGGTCGCAAATATTAAGATATTTTGATGAAATTTGGTACACCGACCTATGGCAGCCCAAGGACGAAGCCTCTTGATTTTGGTTAACACCGGTCCATGTTTAGACCTAGTGCCCATATAAGGGTCCCCCCAAAATTGGCTTGGTTACAAACTGCAGGTCGCAAATAATAAGATATTTTGATGAAATTTGGTATACCGACCTATATCAGCCCAAGGACGAAGCCTATTGATTTTGGTGAACATCGGTCTATGTTTAGACCTAGTGCCCATATAAGGGTCCCCCCAAAATTGGCTTGGTTACAAACTGCAGACCGCAAATATTAAGATATTCCGCTGACTCTCATTATAGAAAATTTTGACACAAGCCCCATTTTAACCCATTCGAATTTCGGATCCAAACATTAGTTGGCTTTTACCCAGACTGGTGTAGGGTATTGTATAGTCGGCATGCCCGACTTTAACCTTTTTACTCGTTTTTAAATAATTTTGTTCTTTTATTTTGGGCTTAGCATGCTTTTCTTATAAAAAATTACGCATTTTCAATGTAAATTTACACATTTACGCACTCGCAGTAAATTTACCCAATCTATTGTACACTCATAGAAATAAATCAGTAAAAATAGCAGAAAAATGTACTAAAAATTAGTTAAAAATGATTTTGCCGAAAAAACTGCTAAAATTAGCAGATTATTTTACTAAATACTAGTAAAATGAGAACAGCAAAATTAAAACTGTTAAATTTACAGAATTTTAGTTATATTTAGGCAAACTTTTAGTTGATTGAAAATAGCAAATTGTACTGTAAAATCTGCATAAAATTTTGCTAAATACTTGTAGACTGAAAATAACAAAAATAAACTGTTATATCTACAAAATTTTTGCTATATTTTGTCTATTTTGCTAAAATCAGCAGAAATATTTGCTAAAAAATTGTAAACTGCTGTTTTCAAAAGGCTCGATTTTTAATTGCATTTTAAACAAAAATCGAAAAAAAACTTTAATTTTTTTTGTTGATTTTTTTACGCTACTAATTATATAGCAAAATTTTTTGCTGATTTTAGCAGGTTAATTTGCTGTTCTCCATTTACAAAGATTTTGCTCAAATATAACTAAAATTCTGTATATTTAATTGTTTTATTTTTGCTGTTCCTATATTACTAATATATAGCAAAAATAATCTGCTAATTTAGCATTTTTTTCTACAGCATCATTTTTAACTAATTTTTAGTAGTTTTAACTAAATTTTTACGGACTTTTTCTATTAGTGTAGGAAATTGTCCTAATATAATTCGGTAAATTTAAACAAAATTAATTAGAGCGTATGCCACACAACTTAAAATTTTCTCCTTAAAACTCTTAACAGCATTAAAATCTAAAAATAATCGTATTTTAAGTAATTTAGCATTTGTATAGCCATTCCCGTTAAGGTCCAACCATAATTGACAACATTTTATTTGCCACAACTTTATATCTTTTTTTTTTTGTTTAAACATCAACAAATTGATATATTTAACCTCAAATACTTAAATATGTTTCACTATTTTTACGATTTTATAACTCCTTAATGTTTGTGTGCAAAAAAAAAACAAACAAAACGACTTAATTTTACGACTCTAACGCGTGTTACTTAAGGTGTCATTTAAAATTCGCATAGATCTCGTTTTGTCTAGGGGATTCATTCTATTAACCAAACACTTGCCAACGAAATTATTGCAAATTCTTAACCTTTTTCACCTCTTATAGTTTATTTATGGCATTGTAAAATAAAACAGCAAGCGACTGTTTGACTTATATGTCCATGCAACCAGTTGTAAATTCGTCCTGTTGACGGAATGTCTATAATAGAGATGGTAAATTTTATTCTCGAAACTACTAAAAATATTCTCAAGCTGAGAAGCTTGACACAGAGAAAAGTAACATGTGTTGTTGACTATTTCAATTAAAAGTTTGTTGTATTAAGAAACAATTGATTGTATTTACAAACTATTTCATTAATATAACAAAACTTTAATTAAAAATTTGTCAACAATGCCACTAATCTTTCTTTTTTTTCTGCAATCAGTTCAATCTCATACTTTTCGCAGGGAAAGGAAGTCGTTTAAAGTTTTACAAAAAAGTGCTTTGGTACCATCTTTTGATTTCCTTTTCTGTTAGAAGACAAAAATCTTCCGCAAATTTTCGTTTATATTTATTTTCGTATGTCAGAGTGTGAGCACATAAAATATCTATGAATCTTTATTGTACAGAAATGTTTTTATTTGGCTTTGGGAGTGAGTAAAAATACGGAATAAAATAAAAACGAAATTTCAATTTCTTTACGCCAAACTGGCGTCAAAAGTCATAAAATTTTTCTTTTACATTTGAAGATTATAAAAAAAAAGAAAACCCACCACAATTTTACAATTCACGAAAATGTATACAACAAAGTATCCGTATCCGTTTCTATATATATGTATGTAGTAATGGCGTATATATATTGTGTTAAGCTTTAAGTCATTTCAAGGCTTGTTAATTTTTGGTTTAGGTTTTGTTTTTATATCCTTACTATATCTCTAACATTTTGCCTTGCCACCACCCTAATGAAAACAATTATAAATAAGATTTTTCTTTCTGTAACTAAAAATATTTGTTGACTTTTGGATATGAGAATATTGGTGTGTTTGTGTATGTGTTTTGTTTTACAGCCTTTTAATTATATTTTCATGTTCTCTTATTCAACTTGTCTGTCGTTTACTTCTTGTCTTTGTTGGTCATTCATTTCATCAGTTTATTGTCCTTAGAAATTACTTCAAGCTAAATTTAGTAACTATGTAAGTTATATTTTACTCACTTCTAATTTTACACGTTTTTATATTTCCTTAAGAAAAAAATATATAATTTTTCTTTGCTTATTTTATTAGTAACTTAATTGTGTGTATGTGTGAGTAACTAAGTGTTCTCTTTGTGCATGTAGTTGTTTTTGGCACTTACTTCAATTACAATTTTTACATCCTTAAGGATTTATGACTTAAGTTATGTTAAGCTTAAGCTCTGTTTAACTATCCTTACAAAATTAATTTTCTGCTAATTAGTATGAAATTCCATTTTTTTTATTATTATTATTATTTTCTTATTGCGGCAAGCGGCTTTTGGCGTGTCTTCGCTGTTTCTCATCAACCTCAATAAAGAAGGAATTTAATGTCAACAACAAAACAGAAGTTTAAGATTTAAAAAAGATATTTTTAAGATAAAAACTCATGAATTTATAGAGAATTTAGAGATATATTGAAAATTTATGAAAATACATAAAGATATAAAAAGATAATGGATATTAATTACACTCCGTGTGCGTAAATGAAAAAAAATATACAAATGATGCGTAAGTTAATTGCACACAGAATTTGTAAATTTATATTGATAATGCGTAATAGTTTTTCAGAAATTATGTGTAATTTTACCATTGTACCAAAATACAATACCGCACAGAAATAAAGGAATAAAATCATTTTTAAAATATTTTATTAATAAAAAATGTTATAATTATATTTAAGCCTCAAAAAAAAAATCTTAAGAAACAATAGCTGTGTTTGTGCGGCAAGCTATCAATGTTGGCTTTTGTCATTCCCATACAAATATGACAGTAGCCAGCATTTAGTGTTAACTCTTAACGTTACTAATGTCAAATTTGTATGGGAATAACAAAAGCCAACGTTGATAGCTTACCGCACAAACACAGCTAATGTCGATGACTTGATAGTTAATTTTTTTTTTTTTTTCAATTTAATAGTTTGTCATATCAATAAGCGAGTTTATTAAAATTCAAAATAAAATTTGACAATCGAATTTTTTATATTTATTTATTTTTTTAATTAGAAACAACAACCCCTAATAAAAAGGAATACATATTTTTTCAAAATTGCTTTTAGTTATTTTAATTTTAATCAAAAAAAAAAAATACAATTTAAATAAAATCATTAAAATTTAATTCATATTTTTATCTAAATATACAAAATACTTTTTATTTAATATTTTCTTCCTTTTTATTTAATTTCGGCGCTTTTACTATTTTTTGTAATGCACAGTAAGTTGTTTCGTTTTCACGTGAAAAAACTGTTATACTCCATATCAATTATTTTTCACGACAACGACCCAATCAGAAATCGCCAGTGGTACAAAAAATCAAGCACTGGTATACCACTGGGTAACCATGGTGTTGAAAATAAATGACTGGGGGACCACTCATTTGGGACGCTTTGCCAGCGCTTGCAAAAAGCGTTTTTCCAGCATTTGTTTTACAAAAATTTCGGTGGTTTATAAAAAAACCACTGGCAAAGAATGGTCTAAGAGTGATATGCCAAGGTTTGCAACCAGTGGTTATCCAGTGCTACCTAGCCAATGCTACCAGTGGTACAAAAACCAATTCACTGGTAGAGCAATGATTTTATAAAAATGCTGACGCTTCGTTAAAAAAGGTTTGTAGTCAGGAGGTTCCGAGTTCAAATCCGGTTGCAAAGGAAAAATTTTTTTTAGATTTTTTTTAATTTAAAATTTTTTTTGTTCTATAAAATCAATTTTATGTTTGTGAAAAAGCTCCTTTAAGACCAACTTTTTTTTTGCTCTCCCAACGCTGGCATATTAGTTCCAAAAAACTGTTTGCCAGTGCTAGCTTTTTCGCACAGCCAGTAGTTGTCCAGCGATTATCACTTATTTATGTGTTTAGCTATAAAATATTATATCCCAGTCAGAAAAATACAAACGGGAAAGCGGTGGCAAAGCACTTTAACAGGTGGTACAAGTACTGGCAAAAAGTGCTTTCCCATTCCCAAAATGATAACATCATTAGACAAAAGGACCGGCTGTTCAAAAAGCGACGGAAAAGCACTGGAGAAACAAAATTTTTAAACGTTGGCCAAACGCTGGCAAAACCAATAAATAGGTGGTCTGGAAATATATTTTCCAAAATAAAATTTAAAAAAAGTTCATATGTATT
The DNA here is from genome assembly GCA_949987735.1 of Leucophora obtusa. NCBI lineage: Eukaryota > Metazoa > Arthropoda > Insecta > Diptera > Anthomyiidae > Leucophora > Leucophora obtusa. The sequence continues at coordinate 171,700,465 of OX465299.1, forward strand.
TTTTTGGTCCTGCCGTGATTTGAACCCAGGCCGTCAGATTGGCAGACGATTGCTCTAACCACTGAGCTAACGAGACATCCCAGTCAGAAATCGCCAGTGGTACAAAAAATCAAGCACTGGCATACCACTGGGTAACGACGGTATTAAAAATAAATGACTGGCAGAACACTCATTTGGGACGCTTTGCCAGCGTTTGCAAAAAGCGTTTTACCAGGCTAAATACATAAATGAGTGATAATAGCTGGACAACTACTGGCTGTGCCAAAATGCTAGTACTGGCAAACAATTTTTTGTAACTAGTATGCCAGTGTTGGGAGGGCAAAAGAAAAGTGGGTCCTGAAGGAACTTTCGCAGAAAAAAAAAAAATTGGTTTTATAAAACAAAAAAATTTTTAATTAAAAAAAATCCAAAAAAATTTTTTTGCTTGCAACCGGATTTGAACTCGGAACCTTCTGACTACAAACATTTTTTAACGAAGCGTCAGCATTTTTATAAAATCATTGGTCTACCAGTGAATTGATTTTTGTACGCCTGGTAGCATTTTCTAGGTAGCACTGGATAACCACTGGTTGCAAACCTTGGCATATCACTCTAAGCCAATTCTTTGCCAGTGGTTTTTTTTTATAAACCACCGAAATTTTTGTAAAACAAATACTGCTAAAACGCTTTTTGCAAACGCTGGCAAAGCGTCCCAAATGAGTGTTCTGCCAGTCATTTATTTTTAATATAGTGGTTACCCAGTGGTATGCCAGTGCTTGATTTTTTGTACCACTGGCGATTTCTAACTGGGATGTCTCGTTAGCTCAGTGGGTAGAGCAATCGTCTGCCAATCTGAAGGCCTGGGTTCAAATCACAGCAGGACCAAAAAAAATAGATAAGAACTTTTTTAAATTTAATTTTGGAAAATATATTTCCAGACCACCTATTTATTGGTTTTGCCAGCGTTTCGCCAACGTTCAAAAATTTTGTTTCTCCAGTGCTTTTCCGTCGCTTTTTGAACAGCCGGTCCTTTTGTCTAATGATGTTATCATTTTTGGAATGGGAAAGCACTTTTTGCCAGTACTTGTACCACCTGTTAAAGTGCTTTTCCACCGCTTTCCCGTTTGTATTTTTCTGACTGGGGAGTTTCACTTGAAAATTGTGTAGACTTTGTTTTCACGCAAATTTAATATACAAGACTATTATTTTTTCTGTGAAAAATAATAGTTTGTTTTTATTGTGATCTTGTCTTTCTAATAAAATACAAAAATTATTCATTTTCAAAATTTAAATTAACTTTTGAGGCCTTTTAAGATCGAGTGAAACTTTTTCACGTGAAAAACAATTTACGGTGCTTAAGCGTTTACGTGTATAAGTTGTGTCGTTCATAAACAAACAAGTTCAATTGAAGGATTCATTCTTATGAATGATATGAATTAATTGCAAATTTTTTAATTGATTCAAATAAAAATGTAGTTGAAATGCACATTGAATATGAACAGTTATTTTTGTAACTTAAAACTTGGTGATATTTTGATCTGTGTAGATTCTGGGCACTTTTTCCTATAGAAAAAACCATCTTTTTATAGAACCTGAGAGGTTTCTATTGAAAAAGGTCCTCAGCATCGGATGGCTTTTACAGGAAAAAGTTATCTTTCAGAATCTGACAGTTTTCTGTAGGTTTTTTCCTTAGAATCTAATACTGCATTTAGACTGAGGAAAAACTACCTAGTTTTTGGCTCCTGCTAGTTTTTAATTGTCAAAACGCATATATAAAAAACAAGCAAAAACCAGTTTTGTACAAAAACTAGGTAGTTTTTGCTCAGTCTAAATTCAGTATAACAATTTTTCTATGTGGAGAAGTTCTCAGGGTCTAAAGGTTTTTTTCAAAGGAAAAGCCATTACAATCTTAGACTCTTTCTCTAGAAAAAGTACTCAGAATACAATAGTTTTTCTATAGGCAAATTTCATCACAATCTGCGGGATTTTCTAATATTTTTTTTCTAATTTTCATAGAGAATTCACAGTTTCTGAGCTTGAGTTCTTTTCATATAGAAAAAGTGTTAAGATCTAAGCAAATATGCCTTTAGTTTCAAATTCTATATCTCTTAATAGAAGAAAGTTTTCAAAAGCAGAGGCTAGTTCAATTGAACTAGTTCATTTGTTGAACTAGTCAAAATACAGTTGTTTTAGATTTTTCCATTGAAAATCAACTGCAATCACAATTAAAAACAACAACTACTATTTACTCCACAAACAACTGTAATATAGTAACTAACAAACTTTTTTGAGTGCAAACATAACTTTACATTAAACATTATAACCATAACAACAAAAGTGTAAAATTAAAAAAAAATTGTTGGTTTTAAAGATTATCATACAAGTTACTACACAGAGAAAATATACTACAAATTCAACCAAAGAAATCTTTTTTATTAAATTAATAAAAATTCTCTTCACAAAATGAATGAAAAATTTCATAACATCAAAGAAAACTACATCTTTTTATGCTTTTAAGCTTTTTTTTAATGAAACTATTTTCATAAAGTATGAAACTATGTGATTTATAATGAAAAATAATTGAGAATTCAATAATATTTAAAAAAAGATTTTGTAAATATTTTAAAAAGTTTCATTCTCCAAACTCCATTGAGACTTTATCGATTTTATGCAACAGTTCTTTATTATCAAGGATATAATTCTCCCAGTGTACAGAATTATATAAAATACATGCATGTATCATTTAATCATCATACAAAAACACAAAAAAAAAACATGAATATTTACAGGATATACGTAAAAGCACACAGTCACACATCAACACTATGTACAGAAAGTATTCACATTATACTCATGTTGAAAATTTTAACTTGGTGACATATTGTTATTGCTTAAATCTTCTGCATGATTAAGCAGTTAACTGCTAAATTAAATATGTGTAATGTTAGATATAAATATCGTAAAAATAAGACGCAAACATTCAATACGTATTAGAATAAATAGAAATTTTAACTATTAAACTAATATGACCCCCCAAAAGTAGGCAATTTTTATGGGAAAATCTATTTTTTTTGCCAATTTCCAGATGAAAATGGGTTCGTATATGAACGTATATGATCATATATGGCTATATCTGGTCATATATGTCCATATATGGTACAATATATGATCATATATGGTTTCATATATATTCATATATGTTCGGATCCGATATTTGACGGTATATGATCATATATGATAATATATGTTCGTATATGAGCATATATGAATTTCGGATCAGAACATATATGGGCATATATGGTACCATATATGATTGTATGTGGAACTATACAATATATGAACATAAATTTTATAAGCTATATCCATATATAATCATATGCGAGCCCATATATGATCATGTATGTAGTATGTTCATATACGATTCCATTTTTACCTGGTAAACTATATTTTCATAAATTAGCAATTGTAAACTGGCAAGCGTTTGCAACTTGAGACAAAAAAATATTTAAAAATAATGTCAGTTTAAAGTTGCCAACTTATGACCATTTACACAGAAAAGTTAATCTAGTAAAAGTCGCATTAACTGCTTAGTCGAGCACTAAACAATATGATTAAACCATATTTTAATATGTTCCATTAACAGTTAATCCCACATATAATTTGAATACAATTTCTAAACCACTCTGTATTATTTAATAATAAGGCCCGCTGACAGAATATTCAGTTACACTGAGAGAATTGTCATCACTTCAGTAATGAATTTCTTCATAGTTTCAATGAAAATTGTCACTGGAACTCTTTCATTGAAACTTTTCATAGAATCTATGAAACAAATTTTATTAAAGTCAATGTTTATGAAAAGTTCACAAAATTAATGAAACTCTTCATAAAATGAATAGGCCACTCGTCCAATGAATAAATCATTCAGACAATGAAGAGCTTCATAAAATCTATGAATATATTTCTTTTACTATTATTTATTATAGTTGGTTGTTGTCGTTGCTAAGCTGGAGTGGATAAATAAAAAGTACTTAGCAAATGCAAAAGGCGTAATAAAATCGTACCATATTTTACGGATGTAAAAAAATATCTAAAGAAAAAATTCGTTAAACACAGAGGGAATTTTGCTGGACGAGTTTTAATGCAAATTTTCAATGAACTAATGAAGTTTTCTTCACAAAGTAAATGAAAAATTTCTTAAATTTGATGAAAAAGCTTCATATGTTTTATGAATTCAGTTTTAATGAAACTTTTTCACTGAGTGTATGCAACTTTTAATAAACAAAATGAAATTTTTAGCAACTTTCTATGAAAAATTCCATTAATTCAATGAAAAGTTTCAATGGACGACTTCCAGTGTAACTTCATTGGTTTTATGCAAAAATTCATTAATATCATGCAGATAATTCTCGCAGTGAATTAAAAAGTTTCACAAAAAAAAAAGTTCGAAAAAATTAACATGATTTATAAAAAAATTCATAGTCCAAAATTAATAATAAAAAATTAATTTAAAAAAAAATAAAAATTTAAAAGATTATTCTCTCAGGAAATGACGATACATATTTTATAAAAAATTAAAAAAAAGGAAATCTATATATAGAACAATTTCATATATATAAAGAACATTTTCATAAAATTTATGGAGATCTAATTTATGAAATTCAATGAATTTTTTTAATGAAATTATGCAATTTTATGAACGAAAAGTTATGAAAAATTTCATAATATTAATTAAATATTATAAACATCATGAAATTCTTCATTGGTTCTACGAAAAAAACTCTATGAAATTATATCATTAATATCATGAATGATAATTCGCTCAGTGTAGCTACCAGCCAGAGACTTAAATTGACAAGTTTGCTGTTGTTTCTTATAAAAAATTTGAATTTAACTGGACATTCAGTAATCGGACCTCTAATGGACTATTACTTACATATATAATTATAAGAGTTACCGCACTGCTTTTAATTGTGAATTTTGTATATTCCCAATTTCGTTATTCAGATCAATTTTCCGTATATTTTTAACCACAGTTCATTTACATGTCAAAGCTTTTGATAATGTTTGTGATGTTATCGTTTTGTTGTTAATAATTCAAATGATAAACAACATGTTTACATTTGAATTTATCATTTTACAAAGAAAAAAAAAACATTTTTTTCTCAAATATAATTGAAAAGAGATTATGGTGAGCTAAGAAGATTAAAATTCAACATAAAAATATTACAATTTGATATGGTCAACGAATTTTTGAATTTTAAAAGAGATTTGATATTAACAATTTAAAAGTTTATTTAGTGCCCAGATTTTCATGAGAATGTTGTTAAGAGAGGATTTAATTTGGGCATTAAAATTTTTAGCTATTTATACATTGAATTTTACCAGTGTTGCCACCAGTAAAACAAAAAAATACACAGCAGTAGGACAAAAATTATCCAAAACCGTATGAAATTACACAAAAAATTGATATTTTTATTAGTTTAAAATAATAGTTATTTTTTGTAATAATGTGCCCCACTGTGCGCAGGAGAGTTCAATCCTGCGCACAGTGGGGCAGAATCGAAATAATTTGGAAATAATTCAGCCACTTCTTAACGCCTGGTTGGATTGCTATGAAATTTCACAAGGTCACAGAGTTAAGTTTTTAGGCCATTTTCCGATATATCTACAGATTTTAAAAACATAACACAAAATTATATTCGGCAGAAAGTTGGCAAATGGTGTTTGAATTACAATCTTATAATATGTGCTAAATTTGGAGAAAATGAGTTAATATTTAGACACAGTTTACCTACAAAGGTCATATAAAAAATCAATTATAGAGTGCCAGTTGTAATAAAAATAGCCTTTGCATGTTAGCGAAGACTGAATTAATGAATTACTTAAAGATATTTAAATCTGTTCAACTGTGCTGCTGTAAGAAAATTTTTGTCTGATCAAAGCCCAGTAACTGTTACAAAAACTTTGGAAATTACAAGTTTTTTTCAGTCATGAGAAAGTCTAAATCATAATAAACCCAAATTTCCTTTGTTTAATTCGTTAATTTCAAATGGTCTTGCCACCCAAGACAAAAATAAATATTTTGCATTCAGTTTGACAATAGTTTTCTCAAAAAACTAACAAAATATGGGGCTTATATACAAATAAAATATAAAACAGCATGTTTTACTTCGTCTAACTAAATTGGGTTTCGTGTTGCAAAAATTTACAAAAATTCAGCAGAAACTGAAAATTTGTGGTAGATGTTACAAAAACAAACTCATTTTATCTACTGTTGGACTTGAAAGCATGGAATTTAGTAAATTTTTCAGTAAAAAGCAAAATTACACAAAAATGTCATTGTTCAAAAATTATCCAAGGAATGTGTAAACAGTCCCATTTTTGAATAATTATTCAAAAAGTGGCAACACTGAATTTTACACAAAATGTATTCTCTTATCACATCCATGGTCATGATATTGCCTTTGCTGGGATATTTAAATTTCCCAGCAAAACCTTGTTAAGATGTAGGTATTACTATCCATATTACCTGGTAATATATCAAACTGCTTACCTTGCATTACTTTGGACCCTTACACCTTACCCTTACATTACTTGTGAAACCAAATTCATACGTTTGGAGGATTAATTGCTATAAATAATTCGTTTTTCTAAAAAATTTTATATGACATGCCCTTGTTAAAACCATAGATTTCTTAAAATGAAAATAAAAGGTTACCTGCCTTTATTTCTTCTTACAAAAGTCATTACCGAGTAATAGAAGGTTTTGCTGGGTTCCTATAAATATCAGTGTATACAAAAAAATTTGAATAAACTGTTGCTTTTTTTTATAATTTTTTTTATTTACATCCAAACTGTAAACTGTAAGTAAATCACAACAATTTTAGTTGACAAATGACAAAATAAAATACTCTGTGTTAACATTATTACTATAAGACAAGATAATGCCATACATCACATCACATCAAATCACATTCATAAAGCACACACACATCATAGATGAATAATAGTTAACAATCAGATTCACATTCAAATAAATATAATAGAAATTAATTTGAATAAAGTCAAGGTATTAAATTGATTTATTATTTGACAAAACATGTTTTAAATAGAAGAAAAATTTAAAAAAGAAATGGTTTAAATATTTGACAAGATAAAACAAGTTCAGAATAATATATCTACAGCAATTTTGTACTGCATTAAAATATTTAAAGCATACTTTTAGGAGATCTCATTGCTTAATATAATGAAACATACTTATCAGGTGCACAGTGGCATGAGAAAATTATATTATATTAATTATATACAGAGAGAATTTTCTTGGACTAGTTTCTATGAAATTTTTCAATAAACTTATGAAGTTTTCTCCACAAAGTGAACGAAAAATTTATTAAATTTTATGAAAAAGCTTTCTAATTCCAATGAAACTGTTTTTAATAAAACTTTTTCATTGAGTGTATGAAATTTTGAATAAATAATATTAAATTTTTCATAAAATTTTATGCGAAACTGTCTTAATTTAATGAAAAGTTTCAATGGACGAATTCCAGCGAAACTTCATTGAAATAATGCAAAAATTCATTAATAGTATGTAGGCAATTCTCTCAGTGTGTGACAAATTTTTAAACAACTTTAAGATTCACTAAGATTTCAAGTTTTTCTTATAAAAACTATCTCAATATCTGAGATTTAAATTTGGTTGGGAATTTTATTCCAGGATAAGTAACTCCAAACCACTGTTCTTAGATTAGATTACTAATACATTAAAAATTCATATTTTAAACACGTCTATTTGTAAAATACCATAATAAGTCCCGAATAAGCAACAGCTTTTTTTTCTTTATTTAGTTAAGTATTAAAATTTTTCGTTTCCTTTATTCTAAGGACTTTGAATTCCTTTAAAGACAAAAATTTAACACTCAATTTCCTTATATACACAAAACGAAATACACATATTTGTCTTGTACTTCATTAGATTTGGTTGTGTTACTTTAACCTTTCTTCTACTATAACAAATAACAATTCAAACATCCATTCAGCCATTCATTTAATCATGTATTCCCGCCCTCTCCAACATAATCTTTAGATATCGTTTATTTGTAGGCTTTCTTATGTTTCTTATATTTTTATGCACGTTTTTTTTAAATTACTTACACATCAACATAGTATAAATTATCAAATTTACTAAACATAACGGATATGCATATATGTTGTAGGCTTTTTTATGTGATTTTTTTTTTGAAAAAATCCTATACACTTAAATAATATGGTGGCACTTATTTGGAGCAGAGATATCTCTTGTGTACACGCTACTGGTCGCAAAATCTGTTAAAATCGGTCGATGTTTAGACCTAGTGCCCATATAAAGATTCCGCCAAATATTAAGATTTGTAATCAAATTTGGTCTTATCTTTAAGAATGTTGGCTATTGATTATGATTAAAATCGATGACTGGGTAGACCTAGTGCCCACGTAAAGGTCCTACCAAAATAGATTTGTTCTCATGCTACAGGTTGCAAATTATTTTCGTATTTGCGACCTGTAGAAGAAATTTGTTACGCAGACCCACACATGGGCCCAGCAACAAAGCCTATTGATAAGAACGGTCAATATTTGGACCAATCGCCCATATTGATAGCATTTATTTCCGATTGTCCCTTACCTAGTATCTTGACATGTAATAAAATGATAGCAAGCAATTGTCAAAATGCTCTCATCTCAAGTGAAGACACTCAATTTCAATTTTATTGCAATATCATGATATCGCCGACATGCCATCGGATCTTGCAATGATGCCAGAGATCAAATGTCACTTTTAGTTTTCATTTTAATTTTGTAATAGAAAAACAACAAAAAATTTGGTACAAAGGAATGGAAAAGTGTTTAGTTTTTTATTATTTGTCGGTAAACATTAATGTTTCATAAAATTTGGTTTTTTTCGAAGAAAAATCTATGATATTTCTTATCCATGAAATGGTCAAGTGTTCTCCACCACTCTGCAATTGATATCATTTTGACGTTTCGCTGCCATGGTTTTGACATTTCATATCATATAATTTATTGCATTTGAAGACACCGGGTTAAGTACATCTAATACTGGGTAAAATCAGAATTTCTTACCGTTTTTCTATTTTTTTTTTTATCATTTTATTTAACCCATTCGAACTTCGGATCAAGACATTAGTTGGCTTTCAACCAGACTGGTGTAGGGGTCATGTAGTCGGCATGCCCGACTTTATCTTTTTTACTCGTTTTTCCATAAGATTTGTTACAGCATATGAAAATACTACTTCTGCCCTTTAAAATACCTTTTGAATTTTTTATATACCCAACCAGCAAATGAGCACATAAATGAATCAAAAATGAGCTCAAATATACATTATCAAATATACAAATAGAACTCGCAGTGAAAAGTCCTCTCTAAGAGAGACCTATAAACAATATGACAAACTGATCCAACGCAGCGCTAGAAATGATAAAAGGATATAATCAACTGGGGTGAGATGATCAAACAGCTTCATTCGAGCATAGATCCAAGGATCTAAGTAGTATCACAAAGAGACTCCCCGGCATTATTCTAATATGCTTTCCTCTAATACTTCCAACTACCCGAATATATGTACCTGCGATTTTCTTGCAATAAGACAGGATATTGACATTGAATGCCCAGCCATCGCGGAAGTTATTAGTGCAATAAATTCCTTAAAATCAAATAAGGTTTCTGGACCCGATAATATATCGCCCGAAATGCTTAAAGCCGACTCTCAGACCAGCCAACATTCCTCAATCAGAATTTCTGGCACACACACGAACTTGACTCGAAATTAAAAGAAGGTCTTATAGTGAACATTCCCAAGAAAAGGTGACCTAACGAACTGGAGGAGCATTACAGTCCTTAGTACAGTAAATAAGTTAATAGCTCAGATCATTAACAGGTGAATATCCGAAACTGTACTTAGGGACCTTAGATCCGAGCAAACTGGCTTCTGACCTCAAAAGTCCTGTCTAGACCACATCAATAGTCTACGAATAATTATAGAACAGTCTACAGTCGCTCCTCGCTTTACCTGCTATATTAATTATCGACTTTGAGAAAGCTTTCGTAATATGGAGCGCTCTTGCTTGCAAAGGGGTCCCACAAAAATTCCACACGATCAGCTGGGGTCTAAACCAACAACTTGAGAGCCTTGAGTATACGGATGATATCTGCCTCCTTTCACATAGGTATAAGGATATGACATCCAAACTAAAATGTATCGAAGCAGAGGCGGCAAAAGCTTTGCTAAAAATAAACATAGGCAAGAGTAAAGTTATGCGCTGCAATACTTTGAACGTTAACAAATTCTATATAGGAAATACTGAACTGGAAGAAGTTACGTCATTTTGCTACCTAGGTAGTATTTGGACAAATACAGGTGGTTCCAGCAAGGATGTAGCGTACCGAATCTCAAAAGCCAACCAAGCATTCGGTACACTGCGGCCCGTGTGGAAATCTTCTGCAATATCCAAAAACACTAAGATAAATATCTTTAACTCGTGTCTCTAATCTGTGCTACTTTATGCATGTGAGACGTGGAATCAGAGACTATTAATTATAGAGATAGGAAATCAAAACTAACACTACTCACTGATAGAGGGCCCTGAAATTTAGTATTACCTGAGCAACTATTTAGTATCCGTTTAGTATCAGCTGGGCCTATATTTAAAAACCTAAAAACTGCTGAAAACTGCTCAAAATACGGAAAAAACAACGCGGAATATATTCATATAATAAAATTTTAAATATTCGTTTGTTTTTTTTTTTTTTGCTTTGTTGTTTGTTATTATTTAAATTTAAATAAAAAAAGAAAATTGTCAATTTTTTGAACAAAGTGCCATATACACCTTTTCCAATTGTATTTCAGAAGTTATCAATTGTTTTTCAGATTTATCAATTGTATTTCAGAAATTATCAATTGAATTTCAGTTTTATCAATTGTATTTCAGAAATTATCAATTGTATTTCAGAAATTATCAATTGTATTTCAGAAATCGTCAATTGTATTTCAGATTATTACAGATTATTACATTCCATATTAAAATATTAAACCGTAAATGGTGTTGGATTTGTCAAGCCCCTGGTGACGTAGCTAAAATCGCCCTTGACTGGAGCCCACATGGTAGGAAACGAAGAGTAGGCAGACAGCCCCAAACCTGGCGTCGTCAACTGAACATCAAAGTCAGCCGTAGTGATCTAAGCTGGGGAGAAGTAAAAAGAATATCATCAAACCGCAACGAATGGAATCAATTCGTTGTGGCCCTTTGTTCCCAATAGGAACCCAGGACATAATATATATAATATATCGCTGTGCCGACTGTGGTGTATCTCCTTAAGAGGTGATGCTACGAGTCATAGCTTTTGTAGAGAACTGCCGGTTCGATCCCCGGTCATGGCATATAAAAAAAGTTTTTTATATAGAGACAAATAAACAATTAAAATTACTTTGATCAATTGACACATAAACTAAACACTGACGAGTCATTGGGTGAGATGAAACTGCAGCAGTCTGATAATTTTCTTTTGTCTGTTAAATTTTTTAATAAAAATATTTTCTTCTCCCTGTAAATGAGCTTTAGAAAAAAAATTCTGTAGTAATTAATTCTAATATTAATTGCGATTGTCGTATGGGACGGTTACAAGCACTTAACTAAAAAACTAGCGCATTATTAACCCCAATTGCTAAACATTTAATGTGAGATTGGGCAGCTAAAAAACTATACATGCGTATTTTTTGACTCCTCTATCGCATTTCTAAATTTCTTTAAATCGGAGTAAATCACTTGGCAGACCTTCTTTGTAAGATTTTGTGTATAGAAATTTATAAAAATATTTGCCACCCTATTAAACCTATTACTAGTGAGTGTGTGTTCTAATGTTTTATACTACTGAATACAACCTTGTGCATAGGGCTGCCAGATGATTTTATAAGAAAAATTCTTCTATTATATTGCCAAAACTCGATATATTTGACAAATATATCGAGAAGCAGTTGGCGAGATAAATTTATAAACATTTGTTTGCAAAAAAAATTTTTTTACACAAAACTTTCCAGATTCTAAAATATATCAATGGAATTTTCATAGTTGAACTCTTACAATTCAAGCTGATTTTTCTTATACAGCTTAAGGTCAAAAATAAATAAAAAACTTTTCGATTTTTACAATATTTAAATTCTATTTTTAAGAATCTCTGGGCATTCTCATGAGTAATATTAAAAATTAATCACCAACAAAACATGTAAATAAAAATCGAAAAGTTTTTTATTTATCTTCGACCTGAAGCCGCACAACAAAATTCAGATTCTAAAATATTTTAACAAATAAGAAGTTTATTTTCATGCTGCCGAACAAATTTGCTACATTTTGTATTTTATTTAAACAACTTGTCAATTTAGGTAATAAAAATCTGAAAATCTGGCATCATTGCTTTTTTTTTCTATGCCTCTTTGTGTATCGAATATTAAGCTAAAGCACCACTTATCTGATAACATTTTTAGTCTAATGCAAGCTGGTTTTCCTGTTTTTTTTTTATATTCGTATTTCATATTAACCTAAGGCCTATACATACCATTTTGTCTCTCCATTAGTAATGAAAATGAAAAGGAGGAAGTGGTTAAACCAAAAGTATAAAAAATCTGATTATTTTATACATCCCTGTTGGCCATGTCTGCAAGACATCCTTGAAGACGCGTGCACGACAATAGTAAATCGTAAACAACACTTAGCGACCGTCCATGTAAATCGTCGACGACTTTTTCATACACAATGTCGTTGACGATCATATATATTAATATATAGGCGACATTTTTGTTGTATTATCGTTGACGACAATATACCCTACATTGTCGTCGACCACAATGTGAACGACAATGTTCTGTATTATATCGTCAGCGAGCACCCAAGATATAGTCGATTTATAATATAAAGATTATACTCCTGAACAGAAAAAATACAATTTTTTGAATTTTTTCTGTAAAATAAAATTTGTAGATGTATTCTTTGAGATTAGTTTTATGTTTTAAATTAATTTAATTAGTTTTTACTAAAATTATATTAAAAAAGAAATTTAAAATTTATCGAATTATTTTGAAAATTACATATTAAAACAATTGTTTTAGTAATAGGCATTTATTTGATTTCTTCGTTTTCTTCGAACAACTTCGCTGTTTTTTGTTACTCTCATTTCCGCCATTTACTCTATTAATAGCAATTTTGAAACGATGGAATACTAAACGAAATTCTTTTATATAAGCTTCATAAGTTACTCTTTCTTTTGGTGGATTTTGTTATTAAGGCACGATATAAGATTAAGTTTTGAATTTGTCTGAAAATCATAAAAGAAAAATTTAATTTTTTATAGTTACTTACCGTAAAGGGCATTTAATATGACAGCATTTAATATGACAGCTATTAATTATAAAATGTTTACGTACACGCACATTGAAATACGATAAGAAATATGACTTTTCACCCGCACTTTCGAGAATCAGCTGAATATTTTTACCACAAATTATACCAGATATGAATCAGCAGATTTGGGCAATATGGCCGACAAACAAAAAAACTACGTTTCATAGTTGATTCAACTACGTTTCATAGTTGATTCAACTGCGTTTCATAATTGATTCAACTACGTTTCATATTTGATTCATCTACGATTATTATTTTTCTTTCGTGAGCGTGCGTGAGCGTGAATCAAAATTCACTCAAGCGCCCATCTCTAGTATTAATATACCCCAAAAACAAAGACGGGATCAAACCTTTCTTGGGTAGATTTTAAAAATGGACGAAATTCTACGTTTCATAGTTGATTCTACTACGTTTCATAGTTGATTCAACTACGTATCATAGTTGATTCAACTACGTTTCATATTTGATTCATATGTTTTTACGTACACGATAAGAAATATGAAATACGATAAGAAATATGACTTTTTGAATCAACTACGTATCATAGTTGATTCAACTATGTTCATACCCTTTGCACCCCCAGGCGGATAGTTGATTCAACTACGTTTCATAGTTGATTCAACTATGTATCATAGTTGATTCAACTACGTTTCATATCATACGATAAGAAATATGACTTTTTGGGTACTGATGCACCCCCAGGTGAATAGTTGATTCAACTATGTTTCATATTTGATTCAATTACGTTTCATAGTTGATTCAACTACGTTTCATACAATATTAAAACAATTATTTTAGTAATAAGCATTTATTTGATTTCTTCGTGTTGTTCGTTTTCTTCGAACAACTTCGCTGTTTTTTGTTACTCTCATTTCTCAGTGTAATAGAGTAAATATTAATTAATTAATGCACCCCCAGGCATTTTTTGGGTAATTTTGTCTACACTTTTGGGAATTTTCAATCTTGCTTGTGGCAGCACTGAGATTAAACAAGATTAAACTGAACTATTTACTGGTAGTGGTGGAAAAAATCATACACATTTGTTGCACAGTGGATTGACCGAATACAAAATGGGTAATAATTCATACTTGTTTGTACTTAGTAGAATCCCCGAATAAAAACACCAGGATGGAGGGTATCTAAAGAATCGGCATAGCCGAATTTAATCTTTGGTTTGTATAAGTCCCCAGGGCTTTAGCCCGCTTGTTTGGTTCTTGTGTTGTTTTTGTTCCGTTATTTTACACTGTTTTCTTAATACAGCAAGTTAAAGACATTGTCGCTCATCAAGTCGCCAATGTTATATAATACGCGACAAAATATATGGAATGGTGGCTCATTTTGTCCTTAATAAAATCTTATTACAGACAAGTTATAGACAATGTCACTCAGTTAGTCGTCAATTTGGTATCAAACACGACAAAATGCATGTAATGGTCGTTCATTTTGTCCTCAATAAAATCTTATTTAAGACAAGTTTGTGAATTTGTCGCTCATATAGTCGTCAATAAGGCTGAAGACACGACGAAATTTACGATCTTGTCGACGAACTTGTCCTCAACAGTGTAATATACACGATAAATTCTAAAATGTCTTGAAGACATCCTTGACGACAATTTCATGTCAAACTATTTGGCCAACGGGGATGTTTTGAAATTTTACATGTGAGTGTGTGTGTGGGTGAGCATGTAAATACCCCAGCAAAAACCACACATTACCAAATAATGTATAATATAATGGTTAGCCGTAGGGGCCCCTGTATTACTTTACACCTTACTTCACTGATGAATTTTGCAGGCAATAAGCCCAAAGGTAATGTATAGGTCCATTGAGGTGATAAAGTAAGTGGTTACGAGGTTGTAATAAGTAAGGTGTTTAAAAATGTCATATAAATGTTTTATTTAAAAAATATATTAGAATTTTTTTATTGACATATAATAACATTTGATTGCCTAGAAAGTAAATAAATTGTTGTACTTCGAATTTTCGTGCTTGCAAGAAACGCAAAGTAATGTTCCTAAAATTAGATTTTTAAAAAATTTTTAATGATTTCTTTACTAGTCGTGTCATACTTAAGCAGGGTTCGGTAAGTCCTTACTTTTTGTTTCAAAATAATGCAGAAGGTAATGAGTTATCATTACAAAATAACGCATGGGTGCAAAAACCTATTTCCAAAGTTTTTCTGGGATGTTTGTATTTTTGTTTTTATGTGTATTTGTTGCTTAAAATATTGTCTCAAAAACATTTCTATTCACACGTTTTTTTTTTTTCTTTTTTTGAATTTGCTAAAATACGTGTTTTAATCCACAAATACTGTAATATTTTTTAAGAATTTCTTTTGTTTTATTTTTTTAGAAGACAATACTTTTGATAGGGGTTCCCAAACTGTTTAATTCAAAATAAACAAGATTGAGACTTAAATTTAGTTTTGACCATTTTTTTTAATTCTCATGAAATTACTATTGTTTGAATACAATTGTTGAGGTTATGTCACAAAAAATTATAAAAATTTTAAATGCGTTTTCGGCTTTTTACCGTGAACTGCCGAATCGCTTAACTGATTTTTCTTATTTTCAAAACCAAACTGCTTAGGACAATGAAAGGATTTAAAGTATAAAATCAGCAATCCCAGTTACTTAATGTGATTTCAACAGATAGGCATATTCTTATATCACTTTGACATTTTATAAGAATCTGTTAATCTTTAGTTCATAACGTTATTACGAATTAAATTACTTTAACACTGAAAAATGTATAATTTTTTTATGGAATCTAAAAAAACTGTGTGAAAAAGTATCTCCTAATCGAAGATTATTAAATTTTTATTATTTTATAGAATAAATAAATTAAAATACAGGAATTTAATTTTTATTTAAGAAAAGTGGGTTTTCTTAACATCTCTTTCGTAGCTACAAATGTTTTTGTTTTTTGTCACCTCTGCACTTCGCAGAGTGGAATACTCCTTCAATGTGAATCTAACTTTGTTCAAAAGTAATGAGTTTTCAAAAAAAAAATTTTTTTTAACAATAACATAAATAATAACCTTTGCACAACACTGTCAATTCATTTGAATTCGATAATAAGAATAAATACACACATTTAAGCATTGTTCACATACATATAAAAATGTGTTTATATGTATGTGAATATATTCTTGCGATGACAACTGATAATGGATCGAATTATTTGAAAGAAAACATGTTCAAATAGCAAATAGAACATTTTTTTTGCACATAAATACTAGTGCATACTTCCATACATATAACCTACAACAGGCTTAGTTACCAAAGCTTAGCCCCATACCATCCCACAATTCTAATACAATTACCATGCTAGAGACTTAACACAAGAAAACACAACTTTTGCCATTTGACACCCAATCCAGTTGAATTTAAAACAAGAAAGGAAAAAAATTTTGTGGAAAACTCAGTAAGAAGTACGATATGTTATGCTTATACAAATGAAAAATGTCTTTTTTAACATTCGGTATATGTATAAATGGAAATGCAGATGAAAAGAGAAAATTGTGGTATACTAACAAAAATAAGCTTATGAGAATCAGCGACTATATGGAGCACTATTTACAGCAGTAATTAATAAAAAATTGAGAATGATTATCCATGATGATCCATGTTTTGCCAGGTCACTTTTATCCTTATCTCCTTATAGAATTTTCACATTTATAAATTTGGCGCCCAACGAGGGGTGAAAGCCTAACATTTTATATTAGTAGTAAATTTAGAAAAATTCCAAACCAGAACCCATAATGCGAACAGTATAGACTTATGCATCACTTTTCAGCAATGAAATAATGTACACTTTTATCGTTATCTTAAATAGTATTTTCACATTAAAAATTTGGCGCCCAACGAGGGAGCTATATGAAAAACTAACATTTTAAATTAGTAGTAAAATTATAAAAATTTCCAACCAAAACCCATAATGTGAACAGCATAGACATATGCATCACTTTTTGAAAATAAAATAATGCACCCTAGAGTGGACCGAAATTTAAAAATATCGAATCATAAAATACATAACTTAAGTTTCGTCAATAACTACCCAATCAGAAATCGCCAGTGGTACAAAAAATCAAGCACTGGCATACCACTGGGTAACCACGGTGTTGAAAATAAATGACTGGGAGAACACTCATTTGGGACGCTTTGCCAGCGTTTGCAAAAAGCGTTTTTCCAGTATTGGTTTTACAAAAATTTCGGTGGTTTATAAAAAAAAACCACTGGCAAAGAATAATCTAAGAGTAATATGCCAAGGTTTGCAACCAGTGGTTATCCAGTGCTTCCTAGCCAATGCTACCAGTGGTACAAAAACCAATTCACTGGTAGAGCAATGATTTTATAAAAATGCTGACGCTTCGTTAAAAAAGGTTTTTAGTCAGGAGGTTCCGAGTTCAAATCCGGTTGCAAGCAAAAAAATTTTTTTCGATTTTTTTTAATTATACCCTACACCACTATGTGGTCAGGGTATTATAAGTTTGTGCTGATGTTTGTAACACCAAAAAATATTGGTCGTGACCCACCTTATAGTATACCGATCGGTTCAGAATTTTTTTTTATTTCGATTTAACGATGTCCGTCTGTCCGTCCGTCCGTCCGTCTGTCTGTCTGTCTGTCCATGCAATCTTGTGCGCACTCTACAGGTCGCAACTATTAAGATATTTTGATGAAATTTGGTACGCAGACCTATGTTGGCCCAAGGACGAACAAGTTTGATTTTGGTGAACATCGGTCCCTGTTTAGACCTAGTGCCCATATAAGGGTCCTACCAAAATTATATTGTTTATACGCTGCAGGTCGTAAATATTAAGATATTTTGACGAAATTTGGTACACAGACCTATGTTAGCCCAATAACGCAGCCTATTGATTTTGGTGAATATCGGTCCATGTTTAGACCTAGTGCCCATATAAGGGTCCTACCAAAATTATACTGTTTATACGCGCAGGTCGTAAATATTAAGATATTTTGATGAAATTTGGTACACAGACCTATATTGGCCCAATAACGCAGCCTATTGATTTTGGTGAACATCGGTCCATGTTTAGACCTAGTGCCCATATAAGGGTCCTACCAAAATTATACTGTTTATACGCTGCAGGTCGTAAATATTAAGATATTTTGATGAAATTTGGTACATAGACCTATGTTGGCCCAAGGACGAAGCCTATTGACTTTGGTGAACATCGGTCCATGTTTAGAACTAGTGCCCATATAAGGGTCCCCCCAAAATTATATTGTTTATACGCTGCAGGTCGCAAATATTAAGATATTTTGATGAAATTTGGTACATAGACCTATGTTGGCCCAAGGACGAAGCCTATTGATTTTGGTGAACATCGGTCCATGTTTAGAACTAGTGCCCATATAAGGGTCCCCCCAAAATTGGCTTGGTTACAAACTGCAGATCGCAAATATTAAGATATTTTAATGAAATTTGGTGCGCTTACTCACATTATAGAAAATTTTGACATAAGCCCCATTTTAACCCATTCGAATTTCGGATCCAAACAATACACCAGACTGGTGTAGGGTATTGTATAGTCGGCATGCCCGACTTTAACCTTTTTAGTCGTTAAAAAATTTTTTTGTTCTATAAAATTAATTTTTTTGTTCTTGGAAAAGCTCCTTTCAGACCAACTTTATTTTGCTCTCCCAACACTGGCATATTAGTTCCAAAAAACTGTTTGCCAGTGCTAGCATTTTAGCACAGCCAGTAATTGTCCAGCTATTATCACTCATTTATGTGTTTAGCCATCAAATATTATATGTCTCGTTAGCTCAGTGGGTAGAGCAATCGTTTGCCAATCTGACGGATTGGGTTCAAATCACGGCAGGACCAAAAAAAAATACATATGAACTTTTTTTAAATTTCCAGACCACCAATTTATTGGTTTTGCCGGCGTTTTGCCAACGTTCAAAAATTTTGTTTCTCCAGTGCTTTTCCGGCGCTTTTTGAACAGCCGGTCCTTTTGTCTAATGTTGTTATCATTTTGGGAATGGGAAAGCACTTTTTGCCAGTACTTATACCACCTGTTAAAGTGCTTTGCCATCGCTTTCCCGTTTGTATTTTTCTGGCTGGGTAGGTAAACATACTGTAAACTTAACTTTAACTTAACTATTAAACAAAAGAAAATAACAAAAAATTGTATACAAAAGAACAAAAATTTTTTGTGTTAACAATTAGTTAACTCTAAAACCATCAGTATGAGACCCATCGAAATTGATTAGAAAAATTTAAATTTTACATAAATTTTCTAGCCAACTCACAACCACAGGCTCACTCTTATGGACACAGTTAAAAAATCTTATTTTGAATAGCCCAATTTCTATGTTACAAATACATCCATCACTTGATAATAACCCATCCAATGTAGAGTGCACAAAAAGACAATTGTTGAAGAATGAAAAAAAGCGGCAAGCCTTCCGGTGAAAAAAGGCACAAACAAAGAAATATCTAAGAAATTTGAGATTAAATGCTATGAGTGGGGATGGCTGACTGAATGCTGTACACCTACATATACAAAATATTTGCAACAGCCTCGTCGTATTTTAACAAAATATCAAAAAAGAAAGAAAAGGAAAGTTCAAAATCACGTATGATAAAATGTCTTAAAAAATATATAAATGATGTAAGAATATAAAGAATTTTTTAAGCCTTAAGGATAGCATTTACATAAAGGATATGGTTGAGAAATTTTCAACATATGTTTTTTAATAAATGGAGACGATAGAAAATTTACAAGCATGGTAGTAAAAATGTATTAAATGTTGTGGAACGTAATGAATATTGAGGAAAAATTCAATCAACAAAAATAAAACATGAATTCTTTGAAGTAATACAAGACACTTAGCAATAAAAATTAATGTTAGAAAAGGATTAATGAAATTTTAAAATTTTTTTGGGGAAATTTAATAGACATACATAAAATTCCATGGTCAAGAATGCCATAGATTACTCTTCTTCTTCCTTTGTCAACAAACACATTTTTTCACACACATTCAAATATTTTTTTCTATATGTATAGGACGTATGTCCAACACCTTCTCATGAGATACGTTCACTGACAGAGAGTAAGATATCTATGTCAAAGAGTGAGATATCTATGTAATCTATAAAGAATACAATACAAAGTAGTGCTTCAAATAAGTTTTAAAAACTTTAAATGTTATTATATATTTTTTTTATTTTAAATTTTTTCTATAAATAAAACGATATCATCATCATACTTTACCCTTTATATCCTATTAAAATTACCTGCCATGTCCTGTAATAGAAAAAAAAAGGCAAACCTAAATGCATATATAACCTGTTGTGTAGAACAATCTATTACATTTCTAGTTATTCGCTTTTTGGCTATAAGTTACACTGTCAACATATGGCAATGGTAAAGTCATCATTACAATCATCTAGGGATATCTTGGAACACAAAAGATAAAGTAAAAATGGCTGCAAAAAATACATAATCATATGTAGAAAGAAGCCTTATTCTTAAAATACACATATCCTTTTCAAAATAACATTATAACCAGGCATTATTTCTTTCTCTCTCTCTCTCGAAAAAACATTATTTTTATGTGAGTGTTTCCTTAAGTCTCCTTCATCTTCTTGGTGTTCTTCGAAGGAACATTTTTCTTAAAATTGCATTTGCTGTCGTTAAAGTAATTTGTATTATACATTTGAAAACATGGCAACTGAAATGCATTACACCACTAACAAGGAGAGTGTGTTTGTGGGTTCCCCCAGATTTTGATGAAATTTGAATATGTGATAGAGGGAAGAATATTAAAAAACTTTTGCTATTAAACATAGCGGCACAATTTCAAATTTACGACTGATTACTGAATATTCGGTTAAACTTTAACTTACAGTTAAATTTTCGATCAAAAAATCGACATTTCTGGCCAAACAACTTTTTTTTTTAATTTTTTCCTCAATTCGTTATAACAACGAAAAAATTGCATGTGTTTTTTTTTTTTTTTTTTTTTTGAGCGGCCGGTGCTTTGAATATCCCTGTGGGTCATTTGAAAAATTAGATTTTTCCTCATTTACTCTTCGAAAAACTGATCAATTTCAAATCGTTGTGACTTCTAGGCGGGTCATCGGATTTGGACACTTGAGTACTCTAGTCACAAGGAAATTGGATGAGCTTTAAAAAACAAAATAATTTTCACAATTTTCCGCGGTGGAAAATCATGGTGAAAAATTTAAATTTCCCGGTAAACTCCATTTTCCGAGGTAACGTTCTTAGGAAAAACCCCCTTTTTTCTTTTAAAATATGAAAGTCTAATCTTTTACCCATTTTGTCAGTTGTTTTAAAAATTTTGTAGTAAAAACTTGTCAGTTAATTTTACGACATTATTAGTTATTTTTAATGAAACTGTTAGTTATTTTTTAACAGTAAAAAAATAAAAACATTTTTTTTTATTTTAATTTAATACCTTTTTCGCCTTTTTAAATGATATGCATTTTCAGTAGATTCTACCAAACAGACTTTGAGTGTGGCAATTCAGCACAACTTTAGCATAATGAATATTTCGACATTTATGTAGTATTTTGTTTGGCATATTTTCAGCATATTTTAGTTTTTTCACAATTTAGCGGAATTTAGCATTTGCTTTCCGTGATTTAGCACATTTTATTTAAATTACGCTGTTTCCAAATTTTATTTAAATTAGAGTGAACCATACGACAGATCTTCCTTGTAAGTAAATACAGTTAAAATCACATATAAGCAAAATGGCGAGAGAAGAATTATATGCGAATTTTTTTCAAAAGGTTTTATATTCTTTTTTTTTAAAGGATACGAAACAAATGGAATATTTTCAATTTTGGCTGACATTATTTTAAATTCATTCTGTTTAATCAGAGGTGTACGCAAATGGGGTCTGATGAAAGAAGCCAATTGGACACGAAGCGCAAAAGTGTTATTTAGTATACTTTTTCAAAACGCAAAAAGGTTTGACAGTTACTACATGACAGTTGTTTGTCTAGTAATCAGTAGTTGTTGTTTTTAACAGTAATTGCAGTTATTTTTCTATGAAAAAATACAAAACCACTTTTGTGATGGTTATTTAAGAAAACAACTAACGGAAATTACTGTAATTTCGTAACAGTTGTTTAAATCAGTTATTTTTAATATCATAATAAACAACTACAAAAACAGTATTTTTCCAGTAAACAGTTATTTTTGTTAGTTATAAAAAAATTAAAAATTTCATTGAGTTTTTTTGAATTTT
This sequence comes from Leucophora obtusa, assembly GCA_949987735.1. Taxonomy (NCBI): domain Eukaryota; kingdom Metazoa; phylum Arthropoda; class Insecta; order Diptera; family Anthomyiidae; genus Leucophora; species Leucophora obtusa. The sequence goes on from OX465299.1 coordinate 171,723,150, forward strand.
AAAAATTCTTGTTTAGTTTATATTTGTTTTTATTGATATATTCCTAGTTTGGAAAAAAAAATCAGAAACTTAGCATAATAACTGGGGAACCGTTTGGAATTTTTACTTCAAATTTTAAATAGGCTGAAGTAATTACACATATTTTGGTAATCGAAAGAAAAAAAAATTGTTTTTTTTATTAAATGTACCAAATAATTAACTGTACAAAAACAGTAGTTTTTACTGATTTTGTCAGATGTTTTAAAATTTTTGTATTAAAAATTTGTTAATTTATTTTACGGCATTGATAGTTATTTTTAATGCGTTTGTTAGTTATTTTCAAACAGTTAAAAATAACAACATTTTAAAGGTAAATACCTTTGTCGCCTTTTTAACTGCATATACCTTTGTTTTAACTGTCATTTTCAGTAGATTCTACCGACAAACTTTTGTGAATGCACGTCCATGTATATTATCCTAACTGCGTATGGTGTGTTTTCTTAAATAAGATATATGATCTGTCGTTAATATGTCCATGACATATACCCACCAGGGATGGGAAAGTTTACACAATCGAACTTTTTTTTATACATACTAATTTATATAGAAAAGTACTCCCTCGCCACATTTGATACTTTTGCATATTTGGTCGATTTTCAATTAATATTTTTCTTTATTCTTCTGTTGTCAATTCTGCTATTTTCTCCTCAAATCTAGCAAATTTTTAAACACATTTAGCGGCATAAAATATGATCTTGCTAGTAGCGGGAAATCTAGCGATTGTTTTTATCTTTTGCTAATTTTTCAACAGTATATGAAAAAGTTCTAACAATTTTACCATTTATTGGCAAATTTCAGAACTTTTATAATTTTCTAGGAATATTCCAATTCTCGTAGAACATTGTTTAAACAATTTTTGTTTTACAAAAATAAAAGCCAGTGAGAAAATATATTTTTAACTTAAACAAAATAAAAAATCGATTTAAGAGAATCTACTAATTTTAAGGTTGTATTACTTATTCACCCATTTTATTCCAATTAAACAAAACTCAAATATAAATGAATTTGTTTATGTATGAAGGTACCCAGTCAGAAAAATACAAACGGAAAAGTGATGGCAAAGCACTTTAACAGGTGGTACAAGTACTGGCAAAAAGTGCTTTCCCATTTCCAAAATGATAACATCATTAGACAAAAGGACCGGCTGTTCAAAAAGCGCCGGTAAAGCATTGGAGAAACAAAATTTTTGAACGCTGGCAAAACACTGGCAAAACCAATAAATAGGTATTTTCTAAAATAAAATTTAAAAAAAGTTCATATGTATTTTTTTTTTGGTCCTGCCGTGATTTTAACCCAGACCGTCAAATTGGCAGACGATTGCTCTACCCACTGAGCTAACGAGACATATAATATTTGATAGCTAAACACATAAATGAGTGATAATCGCTGGACAACTACTGGCTGTGCTAAAAAGCTAGCACTGGCAAACAGTTTTTTGAAACTAATATGCCAGCGTTGGGACAGCAAAAAAAAAGTTGTTCTTAAAGGAGTTTTTCCACAAACAAAAAAATTGATTTTATAGAACAAAAAAATTTTTGAATTAAAAAAAATCCAAAAAAATTTTTTGCTTGCAACCGGATTTGAACTCGGAACCTCCTGACTACAAACCTTTTTTAACGAAGCGTCAGCATTTTTATAAAATCATTGCTCTACCAGTGAATTGGGTTTTGTACCACTGGTAGCATTGGCTAGGTAGCACTGGATAACCACTGGTTGCAAACCTTGGCATACCACTCTAAGCCAATTCTTTGCCAGTGGTTTTTTTATAAACCACCGATATTTTTGTAAAACGAATGCTGGAAAAGCGCTTTTTGAAAGCGCTGGCAAAGCGTCCGAAATGAGTGTTCTCCCAGTCATTTATTTTCAACACCATGGTTACCCAGTGGTATGCCAGTGCTTGATTTTTTGAACCACTGGCAATTTCTGATTGGGTAATTATAGTTGATCTTTTAATACAACTAAACTACAGAGAATAAAAATTTTAATAATTCTATAAGGCCAGCAGGATAGAATAAGTATTTTCAGGTTCCGCTACAGTTGTATTTACATTTGTTTATTTGTTTCACAGTCAATATAAATAGATCATTATCAATTATTAAAGGCATGGATACTGAAAATGGGTCTGTAGCGGAACCCGAAAATACGTATTCTATCCTACTAGCCTTATCGAATTCTTTCAAATTTTTTATTCTTTGTAATTTACTTGGAAAAATTATATATCTTTAATTATAAAAATAATTTAAACAGAAAGAGTTATCGGTAATTATATTACAATTTTAGATTAGCCGCTTTCTCTAATCACTTGGATTTAATAAATCCAAAAAATAGTTCTAAAAGTGCTCAACAAATGGGGTTAGATTCTCCATATTTTGAAAAGAATTTTCTCTCAGACACTTCTTTCAGTCTAATTTTTAATACCGAATTCGATGATAAAGGATTTTACTTTAACTTTTAATTTTTAATTATATTTTATATAAAACAGCGATAAATAGTCTGCCTTTTCAGTTTTATCATTTCAATTTATATTTTTACACAATTGAAAAATTCCATTGCAATATTTAATATTCACTAATTGGATTTAATTAAATTACTTACGGTAGAGTGAAAAATTGCCATTTCTATTTCAGCTATTTCTCCATGTCCAAGATGAAAAATATGTATTTGGTGAGGTGTAGTTTTTTTTCTAAACATATTTCATAAAAAAATTTAATAAAAACCTTTTATTTGTTAGTTTTTAAATGTTTTTTGTTCCTCTTTTAATTTTTATTCGTGTTTTTTTTCTGACATTAAATTAATAGGCTGTTTCATATATTTGTGCTTTTATTGTGGATTTATTAAATCGAGCTTTTTTTTTGAATTTAATAAATCCCCTTTTTGTATGAAAAATTCTAAATCCAGGTGATTAAAAAAACGCTAATTGTTATAAATATATATTGTAAATAATATTGTTACAGAAAAAATTATTTTGTTAAAAAATATGCTAAAAATATGCTTTTATTAAATAAAACAAATTATGCTAAAAAATCTGCTTTTGTCCAACAAAATATGCTAAAAAGCAGTTAGCATATTTTTACAAAAAAAATAGGCAACTACCCAACTCAATCTGCTAAATCTAGCAGCAAATATGCTAAAATGGCAACACTGATTTGCATACACGCAAAAAAGAAAGAGGGGGAAATCACATAAAATACGGGTATAAGTTACCTAGTTTTAGTATGTATTATAGCTCTACCCAAGTTTTGGGTATAACTTATATAATATGCTTGGTATAAAATAAGAAAACAAAAACTAAAAATAACTATACAAAAAAAAAACTTGGTTAATATTTCTTATTCTGTTTTTGGAATTGTTAGCACTAATTTATCAAACTTAAGCTATATTTCATTATAAAAACAATTTGATTAATTTAATTGGTTATTTCTTTATTTTATTTTACAATTATTACTATTATATTACATTGCACGCTTAGTATTTTATATTATAAATATATATTGTACTAAAAATACTTATAATAAAACGAGTAAAAAGGTTAAAGTCGGGCATGCCGACTATACAATACCCTACACCAGTCTGGGTAAAAGCCAACTAATGTTTGATCCGAAATTCGAATGCGTTAAAATGGGGCTTGTGTCAAAATTTTCTGTAATGTGAGTCAGCGCACCAAATTTCATTAAAATATCTTAATATTTGCGATCTGCAGTTTGTAACCAAGCCAATTTTGGGGGGATCCTTATATGGGCACTAGGTCTAAACATAGACCGATGTTCACCAAAATCAATAGGCTTCGTCCTTGGGCCAAAATAGATCTGTGTACCAAATTTCATCAAAATATCTTAATATTTGCGACCTGCAGCGTATAAACAATATAATTTTGGGGGGACCCTTATATGGGCACTAGGTCTAAACATAGACCGTTGTTCACCAAAATCAATAGGCTTCGTCCTTGGGCCAACATAGGTCTGTGTACCAAATTTCATCTTAATATTTGCGACCTGCAGCGTATAAACAATATAATTTTGGGAGGACCCTTATATGGGCACTAGGTCTAAACATGGACCGATGTTCACCAAAATCAATAAGCTTCGTCCTTGGGCCAACATAGGTCTGTGTATCAAATTTCATCAAAATATCTTAATATTTGCGACCTGCAGCGTATAAACAATATAATTTTGGTAGGACCCTTATATGGGCACTAGGTCTAAACATGGACCGATGTTCACCAAAATCAATAGGCTTCGTCCTTTGGCCAACTTAGCTCTGTGTACCAAATTTCATCAAAATATCTTAATATTTCCGACCTGCAGCGTATAAACAATATAATTTTGGTGGGACCCTTGTATGGGCACTAGGTTTAAACATGGACCGATTTTAACCAAAATCAATAGACGTCGTCCTTGGGCCGACATAAGTCGGTGTACCGAGTTTCATCAAAATATCTTATTATTGCGACCTGTAGAGTGCGCACAAGAATGCATGGACAGACAGACAGACAGACAGACGGACGGACGGACAGACGGACATCGTTAAATCGAAATAAAAAAAAATTCTGAGTCAATCGGTATACTATAAGGTGGGTCAAGGACCAATATTTTTTGGTGTTACAAACATCAGCACAAACTTATAATACCCTGACCACATAGTGGTGTAGGGTATAAAAACCATATTTATTACTTAACGTGTTGGCCGCAATGAACTTCTTGTACGACATCTTTCTTCCTTCATATCTTCCTTGGAATACAAACTTTTTATCAATTACACATGAATTTCTCTGAGGCATTTTATGATTTAGATTTTTCATAGTTTCTCTTCGTCGGATACAATAAAATAGCCGTTTTCAACTTTAAATATTTCTTTCAATTAAAAATAACAGACTTTATTATGTTATTCCTTAATTTTTTCAAGTTATTAAAATTTATTAATTTTTTATGATATAAACAGCTGTTAAATGTTGCCACTTTTTCTGCAAACTTCCCTACTTTTCTGCAGATATGGGAGAAAAATTGGATTTCGATGAGATTTCGCTGAAATCCAAATTAAATTGGAATTTCATTTCATTTTTTAATTAAAGCATAATTTGAATTGAAAAAATATATGCAAAAATAAGCAAAAAAAATGCAAAATATGAAATAAAAATCATTTTAATCAAAAGAGGTAAAATATGTTTAGTACTCTCAGATTCCAAAAAATGCTCTTCAAACAATTGTTGGATACCGAAATGAAAATCTCACTTCACATCCCTGATACCCACCAACAGTCTTATACAAACCCATATACACAGGAAGGAGGAAACTAAGAAAGATCGTAAACGACTTTGGCAAGCATATGCAAGATGTAAACGTCGTCATTGTCGTTCGAGTATGTTACTGCATGTTGAAAGGCAATTCATAAGGGAAAACCTGTGCACTTATTGAGAAACACTGTCTAACGATTTATTAGCCATACTCTATCTTACAACTAAGTTAAATACAATTTGAATTTCCTATTTCATTTTTTACAGATGTCGCCCTTCTTGTTAGCTGCAACACAGTGCAGCAATAACAATTGTTGCTGTTGTCTATGATGTATGTTTTGTTGCATGTACAATGTCATTGTAGTTGTAAAATAATCATTAGTTGACTGTCTGCAAACGAAATTTTGTATTGGCCTTAACTAAACTGTCATCTAATGACAGCTGTTTATTTTATTGTTATCGCTAGTATTACTTGGAATATTTTTTCCAAAATCATTTATATTTGTTTTATACGAGTACAAAATGAATGTATCGGCAATGGATGATTGTCATTAGATTAATGCAACTTATTGAATGTTATTTGGAAGTTATCAGTTTCAGATTAGTTTTAAATACGCATTTGGAATTTTTTTTAACTGCCTTTTTACAACAATCTGATAGCGGAATGTGAATTCTGAAAAGTTCAGTAGCTGAAAGAATTGTTGAATGGCCCTCACATAAATTGTACTCTATAATTTTAGAAAGTTTTAAATAAAACTTATATTTATTTATGTATTTAAATTATTAAAAAATAATACTCAAGCAAAGAAAATACTATATTTCTCAAAAAAGCCTTGAGCAAACTGCATACATAAATAAGAATAAAAGACAACATTGTTAACTAACAAAGATTGTTCCTTTTTAACTGGTAAATGCTAATGTATGTTTGTTTAACATGTTTATATAAAAATTTTCGTATGCAAAAAGGACATCATACATGTCCTGCTACTAGTTGTTGTTTTTCTTGATGTCTTTTTTTTTATATATATAAATATATTTCGACTTCTTTAGATTCCTTTTGCTTATAACTGCTAATTCAAACAAGAAGGCAATTTATCATAGAAAAATATTTGACAATAAAGACAAGTAAAGATAATGATGTTATATAAACTCATATATACTACGTATGTATGTATGATGTATGTATGTATGTGTGGAAATATCCTTAGAATATACGTTATGTACATAAAGAAGAAAAAAAAGACGACAAGAAGCTTATTTTACGCTTCAAAACCCCATATATTGTCTACTTACTGTTTCTAGTATATGAATGCAATATGGACGGAAGTGCAGCTGGGAATATAAATAATAACGAACATTTTAGATATATTTCTTCATAAAGGAATAAAAAGGACATTCCTAACTACAAAAATAGCAACAAACAAAGCTAAAATAAAAAAAATAAAACAAACAACTTGTTATAGACTTTTTCTTTGCCAAAATCATAATGATGCATAACCAACTTTGAATAGGATAAGAAACCTAAAAAAAGATAAAAATATATACAAGAGAGTATAAAAAAAGTTTGGAAAATAGCAAACTTAAAAATAATATTTAAAAATTTAACTACTAAACACAGAAATTCACAATTTTAAACGATAGCATATATGTAAATAAACTCAAAAATATTTGTCGGTAGAATCTACTGAAAATAACATTATTATATTATTTACCTTTAAAATAACTAAAAACGTAATTATTTTTATCTGTTGAAAAATAACTAACAATGTCGTAAAATTACAAGAAATGAAAAAATTTTAAAACAACTAACAAAATTTGGTAAAAACTGCTGTACAGTTAATTTGTTATATTTTAATAAAAAAAAAAAAAACAATTCTTTCTTAGATTAGAAAAAAATGTGTAATTAATTTTTGGAAGTAAATATATCGATAATAACAAAAATAAACTAAACGATAATTTGCAAACACTCAACGAAATTTTTTATTTTGAACTAACTAAAAAAATAACAAAAAATTAGCAAAAATATTCCTTTTGTGGTTGTTTATTAAAATATTAAATATAACTGCTGTTGTTTTAAACTGTTACGAAATACAGTACTTTTCGCTAGTTGTTTTTTAAGTAACTGCCATAATAGTTGTTTTATATTTTGCTATAGAAAAGCAACTGTAATTATTGTTAAAAACAACAACTACTGATTACACCAGAAAATCTGTCATGATGTAACTGTCAAAGTGTTATGAGTGTATCTTTAATAACAAATTAGTGATGGCCCAGAAACAGCGCCGGGTGGCTACCACTCTGTTCGGAAATAACGACGGACAGTGCCACTGCACAAGTTGTCTTGGAGGCATGCATAAGACAGAGATTTTTTGGCTCGCATATGAATCTCAGTTAAGTGTAAACTTAAAATACGACAAACTAAGGGACTATTAATCAATACAATCAAAATCTAACTTAAATAAAAAATAAAATTTGTAATAATATTATAAATTTCATGCATTAAAATAAAGAATAGTCATGAGATCCATACATTATGTCTGTTCCCGTACTTTACCGAAGTTACTCAAACTAGCCCAAAGGCGTTCCCGTACTCAAAATTGCGTGTAAATTGTTGTTGTTTGGGCTGTTTTGGGTTCCCGCGGGTACCCGCGGTAACGTACGGGAACGCACATATTATCTTTGTTAACTTTACTCTTTGATATTACAAATACAGTGAATTTCACAGTGAAACCCCGCCATTAAACTGAGTGCCGGCCGAGAATAAGAGCGGAGAGGCTAGCGGCTGACGCTCTGAAAAAAAAGCGCCCGAAATAAAGGACGGAAAGCGTATACCACATAAAACAAAGAGACTTTAAGCCTCCCATATGCCTTTGCAAACTAAAAAACTTCTGCAGACATAAAATACATTATTAAATGATGAACTAACGGGCTACTAAATACGTTCCATATTTACATTTGAATCAAGAAAAATTAATTTTGTTTTATAAATTTGGAAATTTTATGCATTGAAATAAAAAAGAGTCAGGTGAGTCATAGATTCTCGTTGTTAACTTAACTTTTCCAAATCACATGTGTAGTGGAAACCACCAAAAATATCAAAAAGGTTGACAACATAAGAGAAAATAAGAAAACCCGCCATTAAGCGGGGAATACACTAAGGAACATTCGTGAAAAAATGGCAATTTTTTTACGAATGTTGATTTGTGTATGTTAATGTTCGTGTTGACATTCGTGCAATTCGTGTTTACAAAATTTTTTGATATTTTTTTGTTCCCAACGCAATGTTTGTTTACCTTCTGATTTTTTCAACAATTTTGCTGCCTTTTTTTTCTCGATATAATTTATTGCCGATTTTATATCTGGCAACCCTAATTTTAAAACTGTCTGAAAATACGTATTCTGCCTCTCTGGCCTTATTCTTTAAATTTTGTAATTTACTTGTGAAAATTGTATCATCTTTCTTTAATTTGAAAAATAATTTAAAACAGAAAGTGATATTAATTTATGATCTAAAATCAAACTAAAAAACATTAATTTACGAAATAAAAGATCAACAATACACACCCCTCATTTAACTGTCTTATTTTTTAATAATATTATAGTGGCAGCACTTTTATCAAGTTTTTGTGTATACAAAAAATAATAGCTGTGAAATCATATTTAATAGTATAAAAGGTGGATATTGATAATTTCACCACTTGAGGTGATTTTCTACTTATAGAACACTAAACAAAATATTAACCCCAGCAAGTGTCAATCTTATTTCTTCTAGGTTAAAAAGTGATTCAACAATAGTAACATTTTATTAAGTTTGTACTTTTTTTGCTAATCACTACTGCGTAGAAATAGTGAACATATTGTGACAAATAATGGATAAAATCTATTAATTTAAATTACGTTTTAAACATCTTTCTCAATTTTCTTAAAAAGTGATTCAAAAATATGTATGTTTCTTTACATTTCTAGTAAAAAATAGTAAAAGTGGAAATTACAAAAGAATTATCAAAAAAAATCATGTGGAATGCAAGAAAATTATGTCAGAAGTAGTAAATAGAAACAACTGAGATAATTTTGCGTTGACAAAATTATCTAGTAAAAACTAAACAGATATAATACAAAAAATATTAATATTTTATTAAGTTCGTACTTTTTTTGATCGGACGTTTAACTAATCACTATTGCGTAGAAACAGTGAACATATTGTGACAAATAAAGGATAACATCTATTAATTCAAATTATATTTTTAACATACATATTTCCCAATTTTCTTTATACTATTTTAAAAAATATGGTTTTTATAACAGCCGATTGGAAATTACTTATATTTGAAATAAAATTCTAACCCATATTCATTATAAATTACTTTCAAGGGATAACAGAATTTTTTATCGTCCTCTTAGGACATTCATACTGGCTTGGTTTTATTTATACAATAAAATCAAATTTCAGACACTCCGAATTATGAACATTTTTTTTGCACACATTTTTTTTATAAGCTCTATTTTTTATTCAAATAACCTGCCAATAGCAAATACACTCTTGAAGGAACGCTTTCTTAAACAACTTTTTGCTACTTATACAAGTTTTTCTTTATAAGTTGGCAGTTTTAAAGATTTTTCTAAAAATGTTTCTTAAATTGGCGTTTATACATGAATGGATGTCACTACATTGCTAGATCTGTCAAAACAACAGAGTAGTATATTGGAAGATGACAAAGCAAATTGTGGTAAATTCTTTAATAACGCTCCTAGACGAGAACAAGAAATTCTCATTGAGTTTGTAATTTAACTTAACAAATATTTCCAGAAGTTCTTAAAAAATCGTCCCCTGACGAGTTCCTTAGCCAAGAATGAAATCTGGATAGGGACATGCCTCCAACAGATTATTTTTCACAATTTGTAAAATACGTTTGGGATTTTAGCATATTTAATTCCTTTAATGCAATTGATGTATATCCCAATAAAAATAAAAAAAATACAAAAAAACCATTTTAACTTAAAAGTGTAGACAACTATAATCCAAAAGACATCAAAGCTAAATTAAAGCAAGAGTGAGAAAACCCACATATTGAAACATATGTTGATCTAAAAGACCCGCATTAACTTTTCAGGGTTAAGAACTAGCCTTCTGTCGGCCGGCACATCAACAAATGTGTACACAATGCTATTATAAATAATAAACCTGTTTTGTGTATTCATTTATATTAACTTTATTTATTTATTAATTAGAAATTTATTAATTCAGTTCGAGGCCAATTTCCAATTTAAATTTCTAATTAATTAATAAAAAGCTCGAAAAAACAATTTTTATTTTTTTGAATAAAAATTAAAACCCAACATTCTATTTATTTATATTAACTTTATTTTACGTTTTCTGCAACTGGAAGGTTGGCATCTTCTGTAATCGTGCTTCTGCGAGGTTTGATTGTGGAATGTCTGAGGCTGGGGGTCCTGAGCAATGGATTTCCTCATGTTGACGGAACGTCCGCACTAAGCCTGCCGTCAATATGGGTACCATGATGAAAGTACCATGGTATTCATGTTGGCCAAGGAGGGGAGTACCGGGCCAGAGGTGAAAACCAGCAGCCAAGATTCCCCGCGGTTAGGTATTAGTGGGATCGGAGTGGGGTGCCATCGCCAGCTCAGCTCAATATGATTGGACTACAATCTTTTTGTTTATTTTTAAATAAATCTAGAAATTTTTTTTTATGGGTTGTGTGTTTTCGCTTCATTAAATTTTTTGTTCAAATAGCGAAAGAAATATTTTAAAGTATTTCAATTTAATTTGTTCAACCATTTGTTTTGATTTGTTTTCATAAATATTTTTTTAAATAAGTTTAAAATGTTTGTATAATTTTATAAGTAACGGAATAACTCTAAAAACGACCTAAGAAAAAAGTTAAATTTGAACATTTTGTAGCTATTGTAACAAAATTTCGGTCCAATCATATTGGCTGAGCTGGTACGCTATCCCACTGCTGCCTACCCCGGGGACTCTTGGTTGGTGGTTTTCACCGCTGGCGTGGTACACCCCCCGTAGCCAACCTGAATGATTTTGCTGCAATCTTATTTAGAAGTTTTTTTTTTTAATTTACCTATAAAGACTTCGTTAATATTTTTTAAATGGGTTGAAAATTTTTATCTAGTTTTATAAATAGTGAAATAAGTCTAAAAAAATTAAATTTTAAACCGTGCCATTTTGTAAATATCATAGCAAAATTTAGTTTCTCTAAATTAAAACCATAAAATAAAGTTGATATAAGCTACACAAACACACAAAACAGAGGTTTGTTATTGACAGCATTGTGTCCATAGTTGGTGGTGTGCTGATATTAGACTACCCAGTCAGAAATCGGCAGTGGTACAAAAAATCAAGCACTGGCATACCACTGGGTAACAACGATGTTAAAAATATATGACTGGCAGAACACTCATTTGGGAGACTTTGCCAGCGTTTGGGAAAAACGTTTTACCAGTATTTGTTTTACAAAAATTTCGGTGGTTTATTAAAAAAACCACTGGCAAAAAATTGGCATAGAGTGATATGCCAAGGTTTGCAACCAGTGGTTATCCAGTGCTACCTAGCCAATGCTACCAGGCGTACAAAAACCATTTCACTGGTAGACCAATGATTTTATAAAAATGCTGACGCTTCGTTAAAAAATGTTTGTAGTCAGGAGGTTCCGAGTTCAAATCCGGTTGCAAGCAAAAAATTTTTTTTGGATTTTTTTTAATTTAAAATTTTTTTTCTTTTATAAAATCAATTTTTTTGTTTGTGGGAAAGCTATCACTCATTTATGTGTTTAGCCATCAAATATTATATGTCGCGTTAGCTCAGTGGGTAGAGCAATCGTCTGCTAATCTGACGGCCTAGGTTGAAATCACGGCAGGACCAAAAAAATACATATGAACTTTCTTTATTTAAATTTTATTTTGGAAAATATATTTCCAGACCACCTATTTATTGGTTTTGGCAGCGTTTTGCCAACGTTTAAAAATTTTGTTCCTCCAGTGCTTTTCCGGCGCTTTTTTAACAGCCGGTCCTTTTGTCTAATGATGTTATCACTTTGGGAATGGGAAAGCACTTTTTGCCAGTACTTGTACCACCTGTTAAAGTGCTTTGCCACCGCTTTCCCTTTTGTAATTTTCTGACTGGGAAGTTATTAACCTTGAAAAGTTAATTTGGCTCTTTTAGATAAACACATGTTTTCACGATTGTCTAAACATTTAAGCAAACATATTTTGGTAAACGTTTATAAAAAAACCTTTAAGATTTGCCGATTATAATAAAAAACTTTTATAATACGCAAAAATAGTTTTCTTCTTCATTGGTTTTTACAAAATAGCTCTAACGCGTGATATAATAATACAAGGCACACATATTAGGAAATTGTGGAATGAAAAACCAATTATTGCTACCAAGTACTTTTAGGTACCACTTAGTAGCAATTGTACTAAAATTTTATTTAAGTAGGGAATTTTGTTTCAAAATTTTCTATCTGGTTATTCTTTCAGTTTTTATTGTCAAATTAAAGGAAAAAGATTATTAGCACCATTAAAAATTAAAACGATACACAATTTTAAACTAAAACAGAAATGTTCTTAAAAATTTTAAAAAAATCGTTTGACTCTTGCTTCATTTTTACTTTAGTTGTAATAGAATGTATCGAAAATTAATTCTACATGATGCCTGAATACCGATTCTGAATAGTTTACCAGCGGTAAAGTTATAAAAACTGCCATCTGTTATCATTATTTTAAAATGGGTGGAAAATATTTTGCACCGCTTCACAAACCATTCGGAATCGGTACTCTGGTGTATAAAAAATGCAAGTTTCAGATATTTTTACTTGGTATTGATGAATCCATCAATCCATCAATCTATCAATCCATCAATCCATCAATCCATCAATCTATCAATCCATCAATCCATCAATCCATCAATTCATCAATCTATCAATCCATCAATCCATCAATCAATCCATCAATCAATCCATCAATCCATCAATCCATCAATCTATCAATCCATCAATCTATCAATCCATCAATCCATCAATCCATCAATCTATCAATCCATCAATCCATCAATCCATCAATCCATCAATCTATCAATCTATCAATCCATCAATCCATCAATCCATCAATCTATCAATCCATCAATCCATCAATCCATCAATCCATCAATCTATCAATCTATCAATCCATCAATCCATCAATCCATCAATCTATCAATCCATCAATCCATCAATCCATCAATCCATCAATCCATCAATCCATCAATCTATCAATCTATCAATCCATCAATCCATCAATCCATCAATCCATCAATCCATCAATCTATCAATCCATCAATCTATCAATCCATCAATCCATCAATCTATCAATCCATCAATCCATCAATCCATCAATCTATCAATCCATCAATCCATCAATCCATCAATCTATCAATCCATCAATCTATCAATCCATCAATCCATTAATCCATCAATCCATCAATCTATCAATCCATCAATCCATCAATCCATCAATCTATCAATCCATTAATCCATCAAT